>JANHJO010008508.1:74620-88387 GCA_032468235.1 Pseudoxyrhopus heterurus | reverse complement strand
TATCCTTCCCCTGGATTGGGGAGGGAATGGGGATTTTGCACTATCCTTTCCCTGCTACGCCCACCAAGCCACGCCCATAGAACAGCGTGTAAAAAAATTGGAATCCCACCACTGGTTGGAACCAACCGAGGCCTCCTGATCACAGCAGGTTTACACGTACCAGTGAACTGAGGACTTCTCCAACCTGTTGAAGCAGTCCCTCACTCCATTTAACAACCCACATGGCTGGTTGACAATAGCAAATAGATAAGCCAGGATAGTGATTGTTGAAGTAGTCATATGACATCTCATTTAACAACTGCTTCATTCAGCAACTGAGATTCTAGGCTCAATTGTGGTAATAAATGAAGGATTACCTGTAGTTGGAAATAATAAAGGTGGTGAAACTAATACGATTTACTAATGCTTGCTGAGCCGAGGTGTTCCAGTCTTTTTCTTTGCGCATTTATATACATTTGTATGTATTTATGTGAATACACTATTTTGTATGAAAGAATGATTTAAGTATGTGTGTGTTTATACAAACACACTCACAGATGACATAAATTATTTTACAAATAGGATTTTATTCCTGCAGGCAATTTTTGTCAATAGTCATAAATGTGTTACTGTTTATTTTTTGTCGTGACTTTATTGTTGAGATGGGCAGAGATGAGCATAATAATTGAATATATATTTTTCTAATGTTTTCTAATATACATTGTACTAATGTATTCCACACATACACAGATATTTACATGAATACATTTCATGTAAAGGCACCAGTATAGGTTTCAGAGATGGTTGACAACTTTAGTTGACAAGGCAGGAAAACTAGATACAGATAATCCCTAGGTTATGAGTGTTCCCTTAGCGAAAGTGCGAACTTCCACAAAAAGTGCCCCCTAGTGTTTATGAAAAAGGCCTGAAACTACAAATCTTGCAGCACCAGGGGAGTTGTTCGCCCTTACGAACAACCGCAGAGGCTCTGCAACATTCGTCCTGAACATTGCAGGCCAATATGGAGCTTCTGAGGAGTGGATCCGCCTGTCGGAAGCCCTGTTCGGGCATCCAGAGGCATCCCCCGAGCGGTTGACGGCTTCTGAGGGGTGAATCCGGCCCTCTGACACTCCATTTGGCCCTCTGTGTGCCTTCCCCAGCCTGTTGCAGGCTGAAATGGAGCCTCCAGGGCCAGATCCGAGCCTCCAGGGGCCTCTCCCAGCCCTTCAATGTTCTGTTTGACCCTCCGCAGTCCTCCCTCGGCCCATTGCAAGCCCAAATGGAGCCTTCGGAGGCTGGATCCAGCCCCAGAAGCTCCATTTCAGCCTGCAGCAGGCCTGGGGAAGCCCGTAAAGCTCTGAACAGAGCGTCGGAGGGTCATATGCAGCCCCTGGAGGCTTGGATCCAGCCCCCAGAGGCTCCATTTTGGCCTGCAATGGGCTGGGGGAGGCCCACAGAAGCTCCATTTCAGCAGGCAACCTACAAGGAGACTGTTTCCTAGATCTTCACAAAGTAAATGAACCGACGCAACAGTTGGATTGGGGAAAAACAATTGTGGGGAGCACGAGGTATTTCAGTGGGTCTGGGAGGCCTTGGTAGTCTTAGCCAGGTGGCCTGTTCCATCAGTAGGCCCCCCATGGCCTTCCCTACCCTGAAATACCTCATGTGCACTTAACAAGCCTCACATTCAATTAGCAAATGCATGGGCAATTGGAGGGAGTGATCCCATTCGAAGTATAAGATTCACTCTCACGAATCCTTGGGTTACAAATGGAATGGGAAGGCTCCATTGCATTCGTAACTCGAGGACTACCTGTAGTATACTAGATATTTGCTAATACAGTTAGTTCTCATAATTGGGACCATACTTCCATTGCTAAGTGATTTTTCTTTCTTGTTTTAAAATAATATGCGCTAATTCTACTTGTGAATTCCTGGATTTTGCTTTATATTTTCTGTTTAACTAAGGCAATTTTTTAGAATCCTGACTTGTAGAATGTAGTGGTAGTAGCCAAGAACAATTGACTTGGAAATCTTTAATAAAAATCCCACCTGTATCATAAACTCACTAGAAAACTTTCAGTAAGCCTCAAAAACATAGCCTCTATACTTCCAGCAGTTATGTGGGCTATAACCAGTTTTGTTACAAGCTGGACTAAATTGCTTTGAAGATTGAGAAAAGCTATATAAGTACAGGTAGTCTTCAATTTTCAAATGTAATGGAGATTGCCCATTCCATTCATAACCCGAGGATTCGTAGGAGTGAATCTCGTACCTTGAATGCAATCACTCCCTCTTTTTGCCCACACACTCATTAATTGAATGTGCATCTCGTTAAGTATCTCAGAATGGGGAAGGCCATGGGGGGGTCTAGTGATGGAACAGGCCACCTGCTTCACACCACCCAAGGCCTTCCCCAACCTTGCGGTACTTCAGGCCTCCATTTTCTGCATACTCACTGAAGGCCTGAAGTGCCGAAACAGGCCAAGAAAGCAAAGGCTCTCTAGATCTTTGCAAGGTAAGTACAGTATCCACAGGCCTAATGCCTACGAAGACCCAGCGCAGAGAGGGGGGATTGGCAGGTCAAATGTTGCAGGGCCTCTGTGGTCATTCGTAAGGGCGAACAACTGCTGTGGTGCTGCAACATTCATAGTTTTGGGACTTGTTCGTAAACACCAGGGGGCGCTTATCATGTAACTTCAAACGTTCACTAAGGGGACACTCGTAACCCAGGGATTACCTATACTATTTAATGACAAATATTAGTAATTATGTATATAATATTTTTTTATTCTTTTTGTATTTCTAATCCTATAGAATTTGGTACATTTTCAGAATATATATTTCAACCATTTTGGTCTTGGTAGCCAAACAAAATTGAAAACTAATGGAAAAGTCAGTAGACACATCGTTTTAAACGTCATGATTCTGGTTTACTTGGCAATGTAAATATATCTCTTTTTCCACATACAGCTCTTCTCTTGATGCACATTCAGCTCAAAATATATAAAGTCCTGATACATTAAGGGAAATCCACATAGTATATACAATTTTAGTGATATTCAAGGGGAAAAAAGCTTTCAGAGCAGTTTTATATTAATAGCAATTGACTTATTTCCACACCGTAGCTTTAGTTACTCATGGTTTTCTGCTTTACCATTAATAATCGCAAATGATCATGGTTTACTTTTCCCAATTCTGATTTGTTCTACCACTCTGTCCTCTGCCTGCTCAATCTCATACATTTTTGCAGCACTGAACTATTTCATAAGAAAATTAAATATTCAGTAAAGTATGGCAGAGGAAAGCTGATATTTTCATAATGGTGGTTAAATTCTTTTGAAGTGTCATTATGCACATCTATATCTGTGTCTTGCTTAAAAATCAAATTCATACTATTGCCAGAGGGAGAATAAAGGAACTTTTGTCCTTATCAGCACATAAATACTTACCGTACCTGACTTTCAATCACTAAAGCTTTTAGATTTTTTTAGGACATCTGTACTCATATTATCATTTTAATAATCAACTATCCAGATGAAAATTCATACTCTCTGAGACATCATATTCATAGAGATGCCAACCAGCTGTGAGATTAACTGTTGCAATCACCTGTTCTTTTTCCACATCAGTGCAAGGCAGAATGAAAAACCTGGGTCAGTGGACAATAAAAAGTTAATGTTCTTTGCTTATAAATGTTCCTACAGAATCAAAGTTTGAAACACAGTATTAAGGATTAATAAATAATATACAGTAATCCAAATCTGCAATCTCATTACTTCACCACCCAATCACTGTTGAAGACTATTCTACTTTGCTTTCTAGGGTGTTTTCCTCTTTCTGCTGTGAAAATAAATTTTCTTTTCAAATCTGACTGAGCAAGCCCCTGGACATATGCGTGCATCCCCCGCGCACCCGGCGCATGCGCATGCAACCCCCGCGCACACCCCGCGCATGCGTGACAGAGACCCAAAGACCAGTTGGCCGGCGGGAGGCACGCGCATGCGCAGCAGAGCTGAGCTGGGGCGACGGCTCGTGTGCCCAGAGAGAAGGCTCTGCATGCCACCTCCGGCACGCATGCCATAGGCTCGCCTTCATGAGTATAGGTCCTTTTTGCTTGTGAATTTAACTGTTAACGGTGGTTTAAATTTTAACATTTTCTGAAGAAATTAGAAGGGGTATAAGTGCTACTGAAAATATTAATGGATTCAATATTTATTTAGCTACATTTATGATTTTATTTTATCTGTTTATTTTGCATATATGTGTATATGTATTTATAGTACTTTGCTTCTGAAATGAAAGAAGAACATTATTTTGTATTTGCATTTCTTTTATTTTGTAAGAAAAGAATTTAGTTAACTTTTAATTAACAGTAAAATTTGAAATATAAGCTATAGGTATGAAGTTCAAGGTAGCAATTTCATTCATATACATACACATACCTATACATACGTGCACACACACATAATTACAATGTGGTTGCATCACATTGTAGTTCTAACATTGTATCTGAATACGTACACTATATTCATAGTACTGAAATTGCTATCATAATTTTACTGGGATTATTACTACTTGTTTTTAGAACATAAAATTTTATTTCAAATTTAATAAAAGTATTGATTTTTTAATTGTTAATTGAGAATATTAAAGTTACGATTAAGCCAACTTTAATTTCACAGGTTGATGTATAATTTTTGATTTTAATAAATTGACCTCAATAAAGTTATTAACAATTGCAACCGATATCCATTAAAATATGTAAATCTGTGGTATATGTGTGTTAACTTTATATAACAAAATAAATGAGCTTCCTCACTTAAACATAGTTATAACAGGCAGCAAGTATTTTGTACTTCCTTAAATTTCAAAACTGATAACTACTAGGAAGTTGGATGTGCAGCACTATAAAAATATAATGTAAATCCTTGTCATATATTGCATTTTTTCAACTTAATAAAGGGCGGTAGGTTTTTATTTTGTTTTGTTGTGGCTGTGCTAATGCTCCTAGTTGCAGCTTTTACAATTGTTTTGAAATCCTCATACTATTTGTTGTTTGTCCAAATGCTGCCTTCCTGCTAGGACTTCTAGCTGCAGAAAGTAGGTATCCCTTTGTTTTCGTCTAAAGCTATGCATTTAGCTATTATGTTTGGCTTTGCATGATTAAATCAGCTTTTCCCTTGCTTAACATATCCTAGTTTTAATACTATCTAAGCAATTAAAGAACAAAGTATATTTTTATTTCAATATGCTCATGGTAGAAGATGAATACAGGTAGTCCTTAACTTGCGATCAAAATTGACCCCAAAATTTATGTTGCTAAGCAAGACAAATAAGTGAGTTTTGCCCCATTTGACTTCCTTTCTTGTCACAGTTGTTAAGTGAATCACTGCAGTTGTTAAGTTAGCAACATGGTTGTTAAGTGGATCTCACTTCCCCATTGATTTTGCTTGCCAGAAGGTTGCAAAAGCTGGTCACATGATCCTGGGACCCTGCAATTGTCATAAATATGAACCAGTTGCCAACCATCCAAATTTTTATCACGTGACCATGGAGATGTTGCAACGATCATAAGTGTGAAAAACAGTGATAAGTCACTTTTTTCAGTGCCGTTGTAACTTTGAATGGTCACTAAATGAATTGTTATAAGTCAAGGACTACTTGTACAATTGAAATTATTTGTTTTAAAAGTTTGAGAGAAAAATTCTTTTTCAAGCAAGGTTTGTTCATGATAGATACTTTTAGAGTATCTATCTCTAAGGGCACAAGAAAAGAAAAGCATAAATCTTTATTGAAAATATTCTTGTTTTTCTAGCCATATACATATCCAGTTTATATTCTGATAATCCATAACTTGAAATTTAGGGAATATAAATGTCAAATGTTACTTTGACATTTTTGCATATAGTGAAGTTATTCAGTGGATCTAGTTAAGAGAAATTGGAATTGTCATTGAATTCTAATTATTAATCTTTTATATATGTTTAATTACTACGTACATATCATTGACTACAGAATAACTTTCATAGGAAGTATTTTTATTAAATTTATATACCATTTAACCCCAGTGACTCTGGGCAAAATAAAGAAGTAAAAGATGGTAAAGATGACAAAAAACGTTAAGGCACCAGGCTAGAAAACAGGAGAGTATAAGTTCAAGTCCCACCTTAACCACGAAAGGCCAGCTGGGTGACTTTGGTTCAGTCACGTTCTCTCAAGCTAACCTCACAGAATTGTTGTTGTGGAGAAGTAGGATGAGGAAGATGTATTGGATATGTTTGTTGCCTTGGGTTAGTTGTAGAAATAATAACAATAGATAAATAAATAGATAAAAGAAGAACAGACTCACAGAACCCAAAAAACTATAGATAGATATTTATATGCAAATATTAACAACCGAGCATTACTTTCTGGAGTTTATAATTTCATGATTTAATGCACGTATTAGTTAACTAGCTTTCTTACCAAATGTAATTAAAAAGCTTCATTAAAAATATTAGTATTCTTCAATTTTTATTACTGACCAGTAATGCTAGAGATTGCACAACATCTATCTAATATATTCTTGATTTGACTTTGATCTTTGATGGAATAAGAGGATCGTAACTGAGACACATTCAAACATATATTCAAATATGCTGACCATAAAAGGCACATTAACTGATGTTGAATCTCCATGTCTGTAAAAAGCTAGTAATAATTTTGAATGAATAACTTTTGTATGAGTGGCATGAATGTTAGCAAGATTTATTTTCAACATATAATCCTCAACCAATTTTTATATCAGAAGTATTATTGATCATCTTTATTTAAATGGGCAATATGTCTTTTATTTGAGATCTCAGAACAGTTCTATGTTTCTTCACTGTTGATATGCAATTGATAATATATTCTGTTTGAAACCTCTGTTCAGAGCTATTAATAAGCAATACTGTAATTGAATACAATTTAATTATGTATATGTATCCAATTAATTTGATACATATAAAGAAAAATGTTAGGAAATCTTGTTAAAAAGATATGAAATCAAGATATACTGTGTCAATAGTATTCCTATAATGCACTGATGCTTACCAAAAAAAAGATGAAATAAGATTGACCTGATATTATTTACTTTTTATCAATTTGTTTTTATTTCTAGCAATTGTCATTTTATAATAGCTCATATATTCATATTTAACCTGTTTGGCATAATATAATATCACATCAATTTTGTGGGTTTTCTTTTCCTTGCTTTCTATGTATAAAGACATCATTTCCATTATTTTAGCAGTCTTGCATTCTCCCAAATTTCTCAAAATTATAATCCATGACTTTGGGGGAAAAATGAACATTCACTTAGATAGTTCAACTTATTTAAATCAGTAAGTTGTTTGTTAATAACTTCTTTATCCTGTGCTTCAGGTCTCACTTTTTACCATTATTTCTACTAATTCTAATTGAAATCCCCTTGTGGGATAGGCAAAACAAGCAGAAAAATTCATAGACGCTTCTCCCTACATGATTGAAAAACCTAATTGTTATATTACAGGTCTCAGACATCACTTGAATTTGTCTTTTTCTGTTAACCAAGACTGCTAGCACATCAAAAGTTTAATCATAATCAAAATTGATTTCATTTAAGCTGTATTGAATATATAACATATTTTTTCTTCACAATAATTAGTTATTGCAAAATTATCTTCCCCTTTTAACAACTATTTGTTGAATTCCCATTTTTCAAACCCACTTCAGAAGAGAAGCTCAATCACATTAAAACTGTTGATATTTATTTATTTATTGTTACTATTTATAGGCCGCCCCACTCTCGAAGGACTCCGGGAGTGATTTTTGTATAATATCACTCCGGGAGTGATAATCATAATAACTACAAAAGCAGATTTATTTTTATGGGATATAATACCAGAATCTTGAAAGTCTGACAAAGGTTCTATTCTCTTATACTAAAGAGAATCAAGGTAGGGCAATAAGTTTCATCCTCAGCCATTCCTGTCTGTCTGAACTAAGCTGATGTTTTCATAATGGTTCTTTAAGATCAGCTACATATTCAAGGTCATCCATTCTACAGGTGGTAGGCACTAAACTTAGTCCTTTTTTTCCTTTAAAAGCTAAATTTAAATTCATTTCACACATTCCTTTTCAAATACTTTCCTCATTGAAAAGAAGATTGCTTTATTAATGTTCATATATTACTCAATGAATACAGTGAAATATGACCAACTTATGATGATTAGTCCTAAATATTTTTCTTTCTTTCTCATTATGCTTAATAATAGGAGCAGTTTCACAGGTATTAGACAGCCTAGAAGAAATTCATGCACTTACAGATTGCAGTGAAAAAGACTTAGACTTTCTGCATAGTGTTTTTCAAGATCAGCATCTTCATACATTACTAGATGTAAGTATTTTTTCTCTTTAAAAATATTGTTTAATTTTAGCTATAATCAAAAAATAAAGCAAATAAGAAATATCAAACCAAGCAAATAGAACTTATTGAAATACTTAGCAGTATTTCATACTGCAGATGAGACAGAAAATGCTTCTCTTCAGTATAATCTCTTCAGTAATTCCCTGAAACTGATACGGAGCAAGCTTTACAAACATTTTTTCACAAAAGTAGCATAAATGCAAGATGCCTGCAGATGTACTTTGACAATAATTTCAGAAGTATCCTTCTTAAAATAATGCAAAATCTTAAAAATAAACACAGATTACTTAGAATATTTTAGGTGTTTCTATAAATAACCATTTTAAATTGGATGCATGCATTAACTGGAGGCCAGAGTAACTCAAGAGCAGGGATTCAAACTCAAGGCCCATGGGCCGGATCTGGCACATGGGGTGCTTAGATCTGGCCCTCAGGGCCAGCCTGGAAATAGCAAAGAACCAGCCCACGTCCCTCTGCTAGTGAAAACGGGGTGCGAGGGGGCCACATGTGCTCCCCCCATGGCCCATTTTCAGCCTGGATGGCCTCCTGCAGCACTCTGCCAGGCTTCCTCCCGCCTGTTACAAGCTAAAATGGAGCCTCCATGGGCCGTATCTGGCCCTCCAAGGCTCTGTTCAGCCTTCCCCGGCCTATTACAGGCCAAAATGGCACCTCCGTGGGCCACATCCACCCCTCCAAGGCTACGTTCAGTCCTCCATGGGCCTCTCCCAGCCTGCTACAGGCCAAAATGGAGTCTCTATGAATCAGATGCGGCCCTCCGAGGCTTTGTTCGCCCCTCTACACAGACTGTGCCTGCTTTGCTAGCATCCCAGATTCATTTACTCCTCCCCAACCCATTTCCCATGGCTTTTCTGTACTTACTTTTCAAAGAGCTCCAGAAGAGGCTGACCCACATGGCAGAGAAGCCAAAGTCTTTTATTCAGAAGCCCCTGAAGCTGTAAGAATGTGAAATGTAAGGAAAACAGCTTTCCCCATTTGAATAAAAGACCGGCTTCTCTGCCATGAGGGCCTGCTTAGTTTGGGTCCAGTCTGGCCGGCATCGAGCTGCCTCCTGCTTGCTGCTGACTGGGTAGTTCGAATGAGCAGCTTCAGGGATTGGGGCAAGGCAGCCAATCAATAAAGGGCTTGCAGTTCAGCCCAATGAGACAAAGGAAGCAAGCTCCTCGTTCATTGGCTGTTGCTGCTGCCTCAATCCCTGAAGCTGTCCTGAAGCAGGAGGCCTTTTCTACTACCAGAAGCCAGCTGGCCACATGGCCCCAAGCCGAAGTCTTTTACTCAGAAGTTGGCGAAAATGTTTTCCTTAGATTTCACGTTCTTACAGCTTCGCCATCATCTGAATAAAATACTTTGGCTTCTCTACCAGTTTGTCAGCCCCTTCTGAAGCTCTGGAGATCTTCAAAAAGTAAGTAATTCATGGGAAATGGGGTGGAGAGGAGTAAGTGGAATCCTGGACTCTAGCAAAGCAGACCCAGTCTGTGGAGACCCGGTGGGGCAGGATGGGGGGGAAGCAATTGTGGGGACCCCAGGGGAGCATGAGGTATCTCAGTGGATTGAAGGAGGCCTTGGATGGCCTGCTCCAGCACTAAGTTCTTCCCCACTCTGAGATACCTCATGTGCATTTAATGACCTGCGCATTCGATTAACAAATGCAATGGGGAAAGCAAGGAGTGATTCAATCAAATGAATCCTCGGGTTACAAATGTAATTGGCAGGCTTTATTACATTCATACCTGTATAATGAGAGTGAGGGAGGGTCTCAGGGAAGTCCTGCCTTAGCACTTGGCCACCACAGGTGCCCCCAGCACGAGCTCACCCTGACCATGCCCACCATGATCCCGACCACGCTCACCCCCAGTCCTCCGAGGTCAAACATAACCCTGATGCGGCCCTCAATGAAATCAAGTTTGACATCACTGTTCAAGATCTATTTATAGGACATACCTCTGTTCACCTATGTAACATCACTATTATAGAAGCTACATTGAATGTTTTACAATTCAGGATTCCAGTAGTCATCTTTAAAGTCCTAAATGGATTAGGGCCTTCATATATATGGGACCACCTGCTCCCAATGAAAATTACATACCCAGTGACAGCAAACTTGTTGATGGTTCCATAGCCAAGAGAATCTTTAGGGATCTATGGACATGCCCTTTTGGCAATACCTCCCTCCTCTGGATATACAGATTGGGCCCCTGCTGTTTAAGTTTTACATTTTGACATTTTTTTTGTACCGTACTTCATTTGGGAATCACAAGATAAGTTACACTTCTGAAGTATGGTCTCATTAGTTATATTATGAAGGTAATAGTTGGGTAGTAGATATATTTTGTTCTTGTTTTTTATTGTTTTAATTTTAGTTTATATGGTAAACTAAATACCATTATATGATATTTATAAATCATGCAGTAGCTCTGGGTTGTATATAAACCAGAGTAAATAAAATAAAAATCATAAATAAATACTTTGCAGTACACAGGCCTTCATAGTGACTGCATATACATTGGTTTCTATGTGATTCAGAACCTGATATGTGGCAGCTAGTCCACAGTGATGACAGGCACACTATACATTAATATGCTATTTAAGTATCACCCGAGTACAACTTCTACAGTGAGGGTTAGGCTCCTCATTATTGACATGGCGAGTTTATTTCTTCAAACTATGTTTGAAGAAAATTAGTATATTGAATGAATCCCTGGCCATAGAAGGAAAAACTGCAAATTCAACAGTTTGAGAACTAAAAAAAAAAATAGGATGCACATTTTCCTCTCGAGCAAAAATGCAGATAATGGCAGGCCAGTCAATGAAACATTTGACATGACAGCTCAAATACCTTCCCTTAATTTCCTCATTTTATTTGGTTACCTTGCTGAAGGAAATATTCCAAGAGTGAAGTCTACAGAAATACTAAGAAATGCATTTACTCTACAGTAAATCTCTTAAATCATTACAAATTGCTACTAGCAAGAAAATATGATTAAGTAATATTGCTTATTTCTAATGTGTCTTTATATGAAGCATCATGAGCAGGCAAGAAGTTGATAAATGCCAGAAAAAAATGAAATGGTTACATTTTCTACAGTTATCTATAGAAAATTAGATTTACGGCACAGCAGATGTTTTTAAATGAAATTTTCAGAGGTCTTTTATAAAACAAGCTGGTAAAATTGTTTTTAATATATTCATATTATGTTGTGCTTTTTTTGTTAACAGCTCTATGACAAAATTAATACAAAATCTTCACCACAAATCAGAAATCCACCAAGTGATGCTGTACAGAGAGCCAAAGAGGTAATTTTTAAAATAATTTAAATTTAATAATCTAATAAATTTAATAATAGTTTAAATCTGTAAATGAAATATATGCATGTATATGTGTTTGTGTGTTTTCACAGCCCCTCAGTAGTTGCAGTAAGCCTCTATTTTTATTTTTTTTAGAATAGTAAAAAAAATATTTAGCTAGGATTTTTAAGATTAAATCATTTTAACAGTTTCACTGTTTCAGCAGATTTAACATTTTTATATTTCATTGTTTTTAAAATTATCTGTCTTGAGTATCTTCCAAGTAAAAGACAGGAAACAAATTGAAGAGATAAACAAATACTCACGTCTAATGTTTTAAGGTTCTTTGCATAAATTTCTAAACATCCATTTCACTGTACCCATAATCTCTTGTTACAGGTAGTCCTTGATTTACAATAGTTCATTTCACGAAAAGTTACGTCACTTTAAAAATTCATGACTGTTTTTCACACAACCATTGCAACACCCCCATGATCACATAATCAAAATTTGAATGCTTGGCAACTGGTTAATATTTATTTATTTATTTTATTTTATTTTAGCAAAATTTATATACCGCCCTCTCCCGAAGGACTCAGGGCGGTGTACAGAATAAAAACATATAAAAACATTGCATAAAAAATAAGTTAAAACAAAAAACACATTCACACACCATTCACCTCAGTCCCATATTCACCTTCAACAGTAGGAAAGAGACTATAGGCTTGCCCAGAAAACTGCAGGGACTAATGTAGACAGTTTCCAGGAATCAGTATTGATTCAGATGAATAATTTTTTAACAAAGTAGATGCTTAGAACCAAATAAATCATTCCCACCTCAGTTTCTTACATTGATTTCCTTACTTCTTGTCACTTCTTACAAAATAATAATAGTCTCACAAGTGAAGAGACAATGGATTACCCAAACCACCACCTCCTTTACACTTCTATCATTTCCTTTTTCCTCTTATAGCTAGTTTGTCCTTCCAAACTTTATTCCCTTTTTGCTTCAGTTACCTACCCATAGATTATTTTTTCATCTACCATTGTATTACTGCCCTGTAGTCACCTCTCCTTTGCAATCATCAGTGAATGAAATTGCAACTGCCTCAACTTGCATGCGCTATTTTTGGTTTATACTGTATATATACTGTATTTATTCCTATGGATGTAGATTAGTCTTTACTAGCATATTAAAGTCTTCCTTGAAGCATAAGCCGATCTGGGAAGTGAAAATAAATCCCTTCTTTCAAACTTTTTACTTTGGATTTCATGACTCAAAAATATGAATTTTATTTGTTACTGAACTTTATTCATATATCTACTCTTATGCTTTACAGGTATTGGAAGAAATTTCATGTTACCAAGAAAATAGTGATGCAAAAGAACTTAAACGTATTTTAACTCAACCTCATTTCATGGTAACTAACAGTTACGGTATCATTTTTTAATATTTCCCATAGAAAATAGATTCATGAAAGAAATTGTCTGAAAGTGATAAGAATTAGGGAAGTGGGATAATTACTCAGAAATAATTACACCCTTTCATTTAATTTCAATGCATGAATTTTAAGTGTTCACATATTTAAAGTATTTCTGTCCCAGTGTTCAACACTGAACTGGGCTTAAGGAAGCTAATATTTTAGCATGGATATTTCCCATTGATTGCAATGGATGATGGATAGAAACAGCAATATATTAATTATGGGTATAGAAAATGCATTATAAATATTATAGGTTTTTTAAATTATTTAAAATATTTATATGCATCCTTCAGTTTCCTATAACAATGAAGTAATGTGTAAATCAAATAGCACAGTATGTTAAAATATAAATACTGTCATTTTATAAACTTTGAAAAATAATCCAAAAAGATAACAATATTGGCATTAGCCAGGGCCTTCTTTTACTGGAATTTCCACAGATATTTTAGATGGCTCAACCTGTAATCCAATTACAGTGGAACCTCAGTTCACTACCACAATTCATTCCATAACTTTGGTTGTGAACCGAGTTGGTTGTGAACTGAAACAAATTTTCCCATTGGGTTGTAT
>JANHJO010008508.1:24427-36625 GCA_032468235.1 Pseudoxyrhopus heterurus | reverse complement strand
CTGCAGTCCCCGTCTGCAGTGATCTTGGAGCCCAGGAAAATAAAGTCTGTCACTACCTCCATTTCTTCCCCATCTATACAATCAAACCCAGATTGTTGGGGGCAATATGCTAACATTGTAAACCGCTTAGAGAGGGTTACAAGCCCTGATAGGCAGTATATAAATACAATGCTATTGCTATTTGCCAAGAATTGATAGGGCCGGATATATATCTATTATATGTCCCCAAACGCCAGAAGAATCTATAACAGCCTCCAACATCCCTGCCCCAATCCTGGAATCAATTAATGCCACGCTTGAAGTCAGGAGTGCACATCCCCAAGAGCCCCCACTAGTTTACACCTCAGATACACTTAAATCATGAATAATTGTAAGCTAACATTTCAATAGAATGTTAGGCATAAACAGTGGCCTCCTTGATGCTGTCTAGGTTTGCTTGCTTGCAGATTACACTCAACTTCGTACATGTGAACATGGGATTTGCTCCATTTATATACTGTACTTTGCTCTCACAAGTGTTCACAGCAATTGGTTTTCATAATTGTTCAATTAAAATACAGCAGCCACAATTGGGATCAGAGTATTGGTTGCTAAGATACATGGCTAAGTAACATCACATGACAATAATGACCATTTTTAGCCAGTTGTTAGGTGAATTGTGATCATTAAGCAAATCTGGCTTCCCCAAATTGACTGCTTTGCTGGAAGCCAACTCGGGTTACAAATTCCAATCACCCAAGATGCTGCTACCGTTATAAAAGCCAGCCAGTTGCCAAGCACCCAAATTGTCACATGACTATAGAGGGACAGGCCATCGGTCACTTTTTCTGAGGTCATTGTAATTTTGAGCCATGGTAGCTGAAGAACCACCTGTACTGTTTTCTGTGGCATTAATGCCTTGCTTATACCAGTGCTGGTACTGAAGAGAACATGTACAGTTTCCCAATTGAACCTGCGGTTCAGTCTGTCCATTTGATTAGTTTTCGTCACCTTCTATGGTATCTGGCACGTGAGTTGTGTGAATACCAGCCTTCCTGATTTTATAATGCTGCCATCTTTACCCTTCCTTCTCAATCTTGCTTTAATATTTTGCAAAATTTGTGGTGAACCACCTGTTACAGGGGGCTGATCAGCAAAAAAAGTTTTTTTTTTACTATGTTCTTGTTCTGCTATCCTCCCATTCACACCTAACACGCAACTGTTTTTCTTAGGTGGAAAACAAGTTCCTGGATAACAGGTCACATTTATTGATCTAAACTTGCTATCTGTCATCTCTCACACACACACTCATCACACCTTCAAATCCCCACTTATATACTACAAAACAATTCTACTTCAATGGTCCAATGCATATTAAAAATGGAGGTTAATGTAAATATACTGTCCCAGTCCCAAAAGTGGCATATAGGATCAGTGATAACTGCCAAATTGTAAATTTTATTTTTACTATATAATTATTATACCAATAAGCAACCTCATTTGCAGGTTGTAATAAACACTATTACCGGTATTTATTATTCAGGTAAAAACTTACATCTGTATTGGATTACATACCAAAAAGCAATAAATGGCTTTCTGTCTCCCCAAATAAAAAGTCCCACTAAAAGTTCAGTTCATGATGCCCAGATTTAGGTCAGAGATTATTAGGAAAAGCAGAATCATTCCCCCCCCCAACCATCTATTTTTTCTATGGCAAGCCACTCCTTTCCGCTTACGGTTAAGAATCAAAATTACACAGGTTGCATTTCAACTTTTTATTTTATTAAAACTGAGAGTAATGCACAGCACATGCAGTGCTAGCATCTAAACTAATACAATAAGCAATTACTAAACCTACAGTGACCTGACGTTCATATTGTTTACACTCAGCAAGTTTAAACCCATTCTTTGCATATGACTGAATCTTTATCACAACTGAAGAATATTGCTGGTTGTAAAACTCACTAAAATGCTATTGCTGAATGTACAAGTCACTGATTATGCCAATACAACAAAGATAACCACATGTTTGAGGATTGCAATGTGCCAGACATTCACTGAAAAAAAAAACACACACAACTAAACAAAAACTCACGCAACGAACATCTGAGAATCTGGACACTTCATATCAGTGTTTTGAAGTGTTTCATTAATATCTTAAGACAAGTGTATCAAAACCTTGGCATGTTTAATTTTAAAGTTGCCAATTTTTGTTTTACTATCAGAAAGTTATGGCTACACTGCTAATGCCGGGTCTGCTTAATTTGACTTAAGAGTTTAATATGACTTAAACATTAAAAGCTCACACTACCCCGAAATATATAATTTCACGCATACGGTGACATTCAACATTCAAGTGCCAGTGTTTTTGTACTGTCTTTTGGTCAAGTTTCTTTAAACTTTCAAAGAATCACTTTTAGGCTTACAAAAATAAATATTTGTCAAAAATGTTCAATAAATATTACACAAAACTAGCAGCAAAAAGTATCTAGAAATCTGTCGTGTGCAAATAGTTTTCTTCCCAACCATTATTCCCATGGTCCCAGTTTTAGAATCTAGTTCCTTCTCCTTAGCCAAGCTGCGTTCAGTCTCCCAAGAGACAAAATAAGATTGGAAGTTAAGGACACGCACACAAGACATATAAAATTCTCTGAATGTGCAATGAAAGAAGTATTTTGTAAAAAGTTATGGGCAAAATGTACAAGGGCCTAAATCTAGACTAATTGAAATAGCACCATAACAAATGACTTCAAATACTGTCAAGTGCACCTACTTAAAGTTTAGTACAAGGCACAATACACTTGAAAAGATCTATTGCACTTTAGGAGATTTTGCTGTTGTCCTATGCCACTTAGAGAGAAGAGTTGGTAATAGCTCTGGCAACAAACGTCGCCCCAGAGACACTAAGCGGCAGAGGCCTTTTACTGTTGGAAATACTCATCTTTGGCCAGATCAGCATTAACAAGACTAAATACAATGGAAACCTATGCAACTAAAACTGACTAAAACTGCACTTGATAGCAGAATTGAACCTTGTGCAGTTATGTACATTCCAACCTTTGTGATCTCAGAATTTGTTACTCTTCTGGAGCCATTTTACAAGTCTACAGTAAGCCAGTTAACACTTCAACGCAGCTTGAACAGAGTAATGTGAATCTGCATTAAAATAAAGCCTGCTGCATAATTCTTCCTGTTCATTCCCCCTTGACCAAAAAACATCAACACTAGCATGCGTTAAGACCAAAAAAAACCAGCCAGGCCCTTTTAAAAAACGGACCTTCACTGTTATGGTCAGCCATTCTACCATTTCAACTTAATATGGCAGGCAATTTTGAAACGTCTTATGTAGATGAATTCTCCTAAAAACTATTTCAAGTTCAGACCTTTAAACATTCCCTGTAATGTTCCGCCTTCTATTGGCTAGCTCACATTAATAATCTGCCTAAACACTGGAATTGCTGTGTTTACTTGCATTTACTTTTAAAACAGTGCTTGTATGCATGCAATCCATACATCACCTCATTATCAGGACTGGAATGGCTTTTTAAAGACAATCAGGTTCGAAGTACCTATCCAGGATAGAGTGAGCAAATCAACTTTAACTTTGTACAGTTTTGCCACATTAGAAACTAATTCCATTGATATGCTTCAAGATGTTTTATTTTTCAAATCTCCAAGTATCAAAGCCCTAATGTAGGCCACCGCACAAGTTTTCTTTTTTTTTTTTGTTTTCGCAGATAGTGGATGAATCAATGATTCCTGTAAGTTGTATCACACCTGTGTGCCAAGGTTTGATTTTTATAAAGCCCAAGTTGAATAATTTTGCAAAGACAATTGATAATCTTGGGCATTACTGAGCCAACAGGACATCAAAATAAAAAGTTGTCTAAAGTTAAAGGCACAGTACATTAACAAATGATCCTCAGTCACAAAATTATAAATACAGTTTAGGAGTGGGAGTGGGGTTGGGGGTAAAGGAGTTAATCCTGACTACAATGGAGTCTTTAAACCTTCTTCAAAGTAGGGCTTCGGTTCCTTTCCTTCTTGTGACCTTGAGCTCCCTTAAAAAAAATTCAGTGGAGAATCACAGCTGGTAATGTACTGCGAGTTCTTGAAGCTACACAAGGTATAGTCTGGCTAAGTTACATGTGGTTTCCATATTAGCTTGTTTGGTAAGAATCTGCAGCAAGCAGATCAGTTGCCCCACCAATCTACCCCCTGAGAGTTATAGTTTCCTCCATATCCGTCACTGTTATAGAAGCCGCCGTAGCCACCTATCAAGACAAAAAAATAAGGAAGTTTAGATACAATGAAAATATCAAGACAAAAAAATAAGCAAGCTAAGATACAATGAAAATGTTCACAAGACATTTTAACACAGCTCTGTTGTCATGTTGTGATTTTTTCCTATCGCCTTTTATCCCAACCTAAACAGCACAAAAGATTTACCTCCAAATCCTCTGCTACCTCCGTGACTACCGCCGCCGCCACCACCACTGCGACCACTGCTTGCACGACTGCTGCCAAAACTGCTGCTTCCACCGCCGCCGCCGCCACTGCTGCTGCTGCTTGTTCGATAATCTCGGGCACCGAAGCCTCCACTGAAGCGGCTGAAGGAACACAGAAAGGTAGGTAACACAGTATTTGAAATACCCATGAATCCCATTAAATAAAGTGTTTAATTAATTCTTATATTCTGTATCTATTTTGCTACTGCACGCTTGTTATCAAGCAATTGCTATTGTCTCAAATTGTCCAGTTTAAAAAAAAAAACTAGTTCTATTCTTCATGCTCTGCAAAACGTTATTTCAAGATTTCAACTGAACTGGCATCTCATTTCCCAAACCAAAAAGTCTAACACAATAAGCAGGGAACACCATGCATACTACCCTGAGCTCCTACAAGAAAAGTGGGATATAAATCTAACAAACAAGTAGCCTATTTATTACCATTTCCTCTGGCCTTTCAAAAGTGAAACAGTCCCTTCATACCCTACTTTTCTGCAGAATGCAAAGGAATATTGGAGCAGCAAAAAGCTGTCACCCTGAAAACACAGGAAGTAGAACAGCTTGCAGCCCAATGTAACAGCAAAACAGAGTGAAGCTCTAGCCAGCTACCTGGAAGGCAGGTTACTCAAACTCAATTCTTTCATATTACCCTTTGGAACGTCCACGACTGCTTCCACCCTTATGATGTTGCTCATACGCCATGTTTTCTAGCCAAGATGGTACTTCCTGTTTAGCTTCAACAAGTAGATCTAACAAGTCTTTTGTGATGTTTATGTTCCTCTCATTAAAAAATGATGTGGCAAGACCTAAAAGAAAAGTTGAGGGAACATGAGATCTTCAGCTATCCGCGCTTATTTTCAAAATGACAATTAAAGGCAGATAGTCCTTCCTAGCCACAGATTTACCACTGCATTTATGATAAATTTGTTCTCCTTTTTGTGTGAAGGATAAGCCATTGATGGGCTTTTCCTTCTACAGTGCACAATTTACAACATTGATAGTATAAGCATGTCAAAATGAAAGGCATTTAAAATGGGGATTTTATTCAAAATGTTTTAAGTATAAAAATTGTAAACTTGGGATACTAACTTTTCACAAATATTTTCTTCATTGTGAAAGTTTCTCATAAGCACAATAAAGCTATTCAATGCAGATTTCCATTAAGAATTTTCCAAAAACTCCAGCAACAAGTTTTGTAAGTTCATTTGCTGCCTTTCAAGGAACTTATCCATTCTCTCAATAATACATACACTGATCTTCTTAGAAATATTTGCATCCTAATCAATGTCCACTATTATTTTGAAAAGGCTTTTTTCAAACAGAGGTTAACAAAATTCTGGGTAGCTACAGTCTCACGTTATTTAGCACTTCTGCATGTATAGATCTTAACAACTACAAAAAAACCATCAAGATTAATGCCCTCTTACCAAGATTTCCTACACGGCCCGTACGGCCAATGCGATGCACGTATTCTTCTATGTCACTTGGCAAATCAAAATTTATGACATGTCTAACATTGGAAATATCCAGTCCTCGTGCCGCTACCTATTGAAGACAAGAGGGAAATCCTGAATTCCCAAAGATAAAATTAAAAAGACACACATAGCTATACAACCAAATATGCCCTTACTGCAGTGGCAACTAAGATGGGACTTCTGCCAGAGCGGAATTCATGTAATGCTGCTTCTCTCTCTCGCTGAGAGCGATCGCCATGGATGCTGGTGGAAGCGTATCCTTCACGGTACAGGAAATCCTCCAGAGCATCAGCTCCCTTTTTAGTCTCTACAAACACCAGAGTCAAGGAATCATCGCCTGCATATACAAAAAATTTCATTAACTAATGGTGAATCTGTCAACATAGCAACATGTGGTATAAACCAGTGCTTATTAAAAGCACTGTTACGAGGCAAGCTAGCTGCAGGCAGATTGAAGTAAAAAGTCAATTATAGGAGAAAATAGGAAGGAAAAGTCTGAATTTTTCTCCCCAGCTAACACAGATTTACATTAGATTTATGCTGGAATTCTTACCTGTGGCATTCAAGAGATCAAGCAGAAATGACCGTTTGTCTGACTCTTCCACCCACACTACTTTCTGTGTGATGTTCTCAGATGTAGAGCCAACTCGGCCAACAGCCAGAAAAATATATTCCTCCAAGAACTCAAGAGCAAGCACCTAAAAAATAGCACGTAATTAGCATAAATAATATCTATCAAATCATAGTTTATCAATCCCCACAAACCTCTATGGGTATACAAAAGCATCTCAACTGGGACTTTAACCATAGACAAGTTCTGCAAAAGAAAACTATTCAAGAACTCTTATTTCTTTTTAACTAGTTTACCATAGACATGTCTATGGAGATTCTCAATCATCCAGTTCATGCTTGTCCCAAAGGTGCTGTTCAAAAGGCAAATGGACTTAATTTTGTTTTTTTTTCCCTTGAAAACGTTTCACTTCTCATCACAGAACTGAAAAAGCTTCTTGGATGAGAAATGAAACATTTTCAAGGGAAAAAACCAAGAAAATCCAGCTGTCTGTTGGAACAGCAGCGCTGGGTTTACCATAGACAATTACTTTCAGTATATCAGTTTCCCTTTAATGTGCTGAATCTTACTGGAAAGTTGAACATCATGCATAAATACCTGGATTTCCTTTGGAAAAGTAGCACTAAACATCATCGTCTGACGGACACCCTTTGGTGGCATAGTATCTTTTTCAACAATACGACGAATCTGAGGCTCAAAACCCATGTCAAGCATACGATCAGCTTCATCCAAAACCAAGTATCTAGAAAATATAAAATAGCACATCAAAAGAGTTCTAGGATCCCATACTGACAAGGAAGTTCCGAAGTATTCAAGGCTATTAATATTACAAAACATATCATCTTATAAACATACAGAACTGTATTACTTACTTGCAGAAGTCCAGGCCTATCTTTCCCCTCTCCATCATATCTACAAGGCGGCCTGGAGTTGCCACAAGCAAATGGCAACCACGTTCCAAGTCACGCATCTGTTGACCAATGTCAGCACCACCATATACAACACAAGGGCGGACTTTGGAACGATAGGCAAACTAGAGGGAAGGAAATTTCAGGTTTTAGAATTATGCCTTGTGATCTGCTAATATTTATTTATTTTATTTATTGTTGATATTTATATGCCGCCCCACTCCCGGAGGACTAGCAAGTTACCAGGAGCATGTAACATTTACCTTTCTAGCTTCTTCATATATCTGCACTGCCAATTCTCTTGTTGGAGCCAAAACTAATGAAATTGGGTACTGTTTACGACGCCCATATCTTCCATTTTCCTGTAATGTTACAAGAGCAAGATGTCACTGAAAGTATAAGCCCAATGTTGTGCACATTTCGTTCTGCCCGATTAATTCCTTGAAGTTAAACAGCAATACACAGTCCTCAATTTATGACAATTGTGCCCAAATTTTGTTAAGCAAGGCAGTTAAGTGAGTTGCATTTTATTTTACATTTTGCCAGTTGTTAAGCAAATCAAAAGCGTTAGGTGAATCAAGCAGTGTAAATATCATAAATACATGCCAATTGCCAACCACCTAGGTTTTGATCACACGACCAACGATTATTAAGTGTGAAAAACTATCGTAAGTTACTTTTTTCAACTCCATTATAACTTCAAATAATTACTAAATGAATAGTTGTAAGTCAAGGCCTATCTGTTCTGCACAGCTTTTTTTGTGCTGAAACAAAATCAGTGCACAACTTTCTTCTGCAGAGGCAAATGAGTTTTGAGTTACATTCTCAAACAGAAACAGTTCATTCTATACACACACAAATACCAACATTAACACAGAACTGACAACTGGAGAAAGCACGATAAAATGCACATTGCTAGGAGTATCTATAGATATTGTTTGTACGACACACACACACACTTGCCTTCATGGCTCTCATAGCATCACCTGGACCATCTGTATATATCTGACTCAATATGGGCAGAAGAAATGCAGCCGTTTTCCCAGAACCTACAGAAAAAGATGCATTAAAATTTGATAGCAATGCAAAATCCTTTTATTTCTGAAAACAAATTCAACCATATGCAATTATTATTATTCCAAGTTATACAAAAACCTGTGTTGCCTGCAAATGGTTTTTGCTCCAAATAGATCATATGCTAGGTCAAATTAGTGGTAGTTAACCAATTACAGCCAACTGCAAAACAGCAGGTCTTTGCAATTTACCCAAACCCCTCCCACTTGAAGAACAGCATTGGCTCATTGTAAGTATTTATTCAACACAACTGTACTTCAAAATACGATAATCAGCAAGGGTTCTAAAGGAAGGAGTTCAAAATTTGTACAGCATAGCTTTCAGTTACTAAATTTTACTTTTACTTCATTTAGAACACGCCGCTATAACATAAACATTAGAGAGTTACCTGTCTGGGCACAAGCCATCAGATCTCTTTTGTCTTTGATGATAGGAATAGCATATTTCTGAACAGGAGTAGGACGAGTGTAGCGGGTGAGTTCGATGTTCCCCATGACAATTTCTCCCATGTCAACATCACTAAACTGCAAAGGTATTTCAGTTATTAAACAGGAGTATTCTCCTTCAGTCTATCTAGCTTATTAGCCAGTGCTGTACTCATACAGAGGCCTGATCATGAATGGATGGAGCACTCCACCCACCCAATGCCCTTGCTTATGAAGTAAAGAAACTTGTTTGATTTAAAGTCTTGGTACAAATTTGACTTTGAGGTGGCCGAGTGCGACTTCTACCAATCAATTCAAATATATTCACAGAAAGTTAGTTCTAAGCTTGACATTGGGGCAAACAGCTTTTTTCCATTTATAATAATCAAAAGAAGCTAATTATAATTCCAGGATGTAATTGTTATCTGGTTTCCATTGAAGAAAATTTATTAAAAAAACAGGATGTTTTTTAAAAAATTGGACTGGGCCATATAATCAACTCGTCTCGTTTACAGATAAAATGTAGGAATTAATTAACAAAATTTAGGTGAAGCAGTATGCTTAAGGCTGTTTTTGAGTATGCTACACTCATGCAATGCACTCAGTATAGAAAACAGGCACAGGTATTCCTCAACTTACAACCATACATTTAGTGATTGTTCAAAGTTACAACAGCACTGAAAAACGTGATTTATGACCATTTTTCACACTTAGAGAAATTGGTCCGCTGATCAAAATTTGGGCACTTGGCAAATAGCATGTATTTATGAGTTGCATGATCCCGGGGTCATGGAATCACCATTTGTAATCTTCCCAGCCAGCTTCCGACACACGAAGTCAATGGAGGAAGCCAGATTCACTTAACAAGTGTGGCAAAAAGGTTATAAAGTAAGACACTTTTGCCTGGATTAGAAAAAGAAATGCTGAGCTCAATTGTGGTTGTAAGTTGAAGACTCCTGTGTTTACCTATCCAAGGAACATCAGCAAATGTACAACAACCTAAGTTCTACAGTACTCTTTTGAAAGTAATCCACCTGCACTCATATTTTAATACCGCATTAACTTTTCAATTATTTTTTTTCAATTATTAGCTTTGTAGGAGTTCCCCATTCTCTCTCCAGTTCTCTGTATATTTAAAATGTATTTCATCCATTTAGCAAAAACCTCAATATAGCCAACTGTTGAATTCTATATAACTAAAGCCCAATACATGACGCATTTTCTAATTTCCTTAGTGCCTGTAGTTCTAGGCATTGATATTATTTCTGTGTTAACATAATCTAGATGTATACTGTACTATTTACAAATATAAACTGGGTATAAAGACCTACACCTACACTTCATTGACAGCTAACAATAAGGTGTAATAAGATGACCAAGTTTGAAAAGAATCAGACACAAAAATCTTTCCAAACAAAATTACTAGCATAAAAAATGGAAGGATTTTTCTGAAGGATTAATCAATTAAAAAGTACTAATTTATTACAATATGAAAATTTAACAAGTTTAGCATAGATTGTCAAGTAAATGCATTATGAAACTGGTAGTACTTACACTTTCAATGTGTGGAGGACAATTGTTGCCTGTTGCCTCAACTGGAATGTCATCATATTTTTCAAAGTTAATGCCTGTATTCCCTCCAGCGAACAGCTCCCTAGAATGAAAATAAGTCAATTTGTATCTTACAGCATTGAATGTTTCATTGAAAGGTTGCCAGGTAAGCCTTTAATACTCACTGTTCCATACGTTCACTTGGGGCAAGTGGCTTTGACCAATCATCTTCATCATTTTTATCACTCCAACGACTGTTTCCACCACGATCAAATCGACCAAAGGAACTCCTATCACCACGACTCCCAATACCATCCAAATCACTGCATCTTCCACCACGATCCTCAAATCTAAACACCATACAGTATAGCATTAAATCCACGTGTATGTGCTCCTTTAAATCAACCTAGCAAGTTGACAGCTTTAAAATATTCTTTTGCTTTAAAGCAGATTGCATTATTTGAGGCTCAAGCCCATATTTTGCTTTTCACAAACATATTAAAGATATAATCCAAAGATCAGGTTTAATTAATTAATGTGACTTTGGAAATTAATAATTTCAGTTTTCTGTCATGTTAAGGAAGAAACTTCTGTGAATCATGCAGATTTGAGGGCTGCAGCTTTTGCCTTTCTGCTATCAAAGGCTTTCCATTTAATGTTTCTTTGCCCTTGCTATAGGAAGATTCAACTAAGTAGAAGGATTTTAACAATTCAGACTGCATTTATTCCATCTCAATTCTTAGTGATTAATTAGGAACTCTTGGGTACCAAGCCCTGGATTCGGGTTCCTTTTCAGTCATAACATTCATGACCTTAAACTATTCCTTCACTCAGATACAATCTGCCTCATAGGATTCTTATGAGGATAAAAGGGAGGAAAACATGCATACTGCCTTGAGCATCCTGATGGAAAATGGGGATACAAGAGTAAATATTAAAGAAAACTTCAAGATACTATGTAACCAAACCAAATGGTTACAGAACAGGCTTTGAATATAAAGGAGAAAAGTACCCATGTAAGATTTTAGATATAGCAAACCAAAAATAATTCCTCATAAATTCTGAACTAAATAACTTATTAGTCAAAAGCAATTTTATATGAAATGCTGAGTATTTTTCCTAATTAAAACACACACACACACACTAACACCTAGCTATTGATACCAAACAATTCAGACCAGTTACATATTAGGATTAATATAATAATTTTACTAAAAGTAACATGATATAATTAAATTTCTGCAGACAATACTTTAGTAAGGATTTGCAGGGTTTTTTTTTTAATTAAACCAAGCGGTTACCTTCCTCTTGAGCCATTGCCACGGTCAGTAAAGAAACTTGATTTTCCTGATCCACGTTCACTTCTTGCACCAAAGCTACTATATGCATCCCTGTCTCTGGAAGCATTCCATCCACCATCAAATCCTACAAATAATACAATCCATTATTAAATATTTCCAAAGATATTTACAGGTAAGAAATATATTGAGAAGAACCATTAATATCAACAAGTAGCCACCAATCTTCCAAATGTAACTTCTGGGTTGGTTCAAACTCCCATCAAACTAAGATGGCACTGACAGCAAAAAATGAGATGGTGTTCAACATCCAGCAGCTGTTGGATCCTTTCAGTGGAGCTGCAGTGGCTCAAGTGGTAAGAACACAGTACTGCAGATCAGCAGTTTGGCTGATCGAATCCCACCAGGC
>JANHJO010008507.1:9626-26850 GCA_032468235.1 Pseudoxyrhopus heterurus | reverse complement strand
TCCATTCCCCACTATCCTGTCAGAGCTGAAGAAGCTTCTTGGATGAGAAGCGAAATGTCTTCAAAAGAAAAAACAAGGAAGTCCAGTTGCCTCCTGAAAAAGCACCTTTGGGACATAGGAAATTACATTATCAGGAAATGTTCCCTGCATTCAGCCTTTTTTCTACACTTCAAATCACATTTCCATTCTTTCAGAACTTACTATATGCCCCTACTGTCCAATAAATGAATAAAAAATCTGGTTCTGATAGATGAAAATGTTGTATGCTGAGATACTGCATGGGTTTCTTTTTGTTGTATATTTATGAAATATAGAAGAATGCTTGCTTTTCTTCCTTTCAAAGCTGTTCTGCCTTACTAAGGGCATGTTTCCTAAATCTGTTCATATTTCCTCCCTATTCAGCCATAGCTGGGATATATCTGAAACTTTCAAAATGCAGAGATTGATTCAAACAGCAGGTTAAATGTGTCTGCTGAATGCTGTCCTAAAGGGAAGGTTGTTTCCAGAAATCCATGTATGAAATGAGGGGGTGGGGAGATGTCGAGTCACCCTTGAAATATTTCCAGATCTAGATCCAGGGCATCAAAAACATCTTTTCCTTTCTTCCAACTAGATATCCCCCCAGAGATTAATGAATTTAATTTTTTAAAAATGTTTTTGTTTTAAATTATTGAAGTTAATTTCACTGAATATTATACTTTTCTTCAGGTCATTGTAAGAACTGATGTGCTCCAGTACGGGCAACGCTACCATAAACTCGTATTTTGGAAAAAGGGGCACCAAAATACTTACAAAAAATTCTGCCTGGAGAACAAGAGAATCTAAAGCTTTCTGGTGCAGCTCCTCTTCTGTGAGAATGTTTGATGCTGTCTGGAGGTATTCTTGAGCTCTCTCTTCCCTGGGAGACATGATATAGCCAAACCCTTGTTCAGTACAGCCAGGAGTACACATGTCCAATGTGAGCGAAACATTTGAACCTCGCCTGCATATACAGAGGTAACTGTTAATGGCTATGAAACAAATCAGCATGAATCACTCACTTCCCCTATTTGTATGATATTCACCCCGAGATCCAGATAACATGAAAAATCCAAGATATATCTTCATACATCTTTTCATCTTTCTGGATGTATTGTATCTCATTACCCTTCACATACCATTACTTCCAGTCAATAAAATATGACCAGGTTAGCTGGGACCTTCAGTCAAATAGTTCTAGTGATCACCAAAAATTATACAGGTAGTCCTCAGTTAATGACCCTAAGTGGGAACGGCAACTCCATCACGGAGCAACGTGGTTCTAAAGTGACAAATTGTGTGACTCGACTAGCATACAACAAACAGTTCTGGTTGCAGTTAAGTGACTCACATGCAGTTGTTAAGCATAAGTCGTGACTGTGACTTGTGACTTTCTGACAGTTTCCTCCCTGATTTTGCTTGTTGGAAGCCAGCAGTGAAGGTAGAAAATGGTGACCATGTGACTTCGGGTCATAATTGTAAACTAGTTGCCAAGTAACCAAATTGTTATCATGTGACTATGGGGACACTGCGATGATTGTAACTTCAAGGTCTGGTCAAATGTTTCCTTCTTCAGTGCTGTCATAACTTTTGAACAGTCATTGAACAAGTAATACTATGCAAGGACTACCTGTGTTCTATTATCCTTCTGAGTGTAGAATGTTGAAATATGGAGTTTGATGCTACTCAGAGAGAAAAACATTCTAGTTAAAACAAATACTTCAATTTAATAGCAATAGCAAACTTATATACCGTTTCACAGTGCTTTACAGCTCTCTCTAAGCGGTTTATAGAGTCAGCATATTGCCCCCAACCATTTGGGTCCTCATTTTACCGACCTCAGAAGGATGGAAGGCTGAGTCAACCTTGAGCTGGTGAGAATCAAACTGCCAAACTGCAGGCAGTCGGCAGTCACCAGAAGTAGCCTGCAGTCCTACATTCCAACCACTATGCCAACAAGTCTTCTTCTTTAATAAATAAAGAAGGTTAACTTAACACTACGTTGGCTAGAAAATATTGGAATGGAGATTTATGCCCCAGGAAGACAGGTTAGGGAAAGCATATTTATTTATTAGAAGGATAACAGACAATATAATAATTTACATCCCTTATCTCAAAATTTGTCAAAGGCTTTAGTTCCACAAATAGAATTATCTTTTCTGCCTTTTCTAAGATTTTTTTTAACTTATTTGCCTTGAAACATATGGAGACCTAGAAGATAACCCACCCTGTCTAAGGCTTTTCTCAGATCCATCTCAGCAAGAGAAAAGAGGCATGAATGCAACATGCACTGCCTTTTCCATGGCATTCCCCTGGAGATAATTGTGAGGTTTGGAGTAGTAGAGGAATGACTATAATATCTCAGAAAGTTGGTGTGAGGATAGGGTTAAATAATCCTCTCAAATGACATATTCTTGCTTTCAAAGCTATCTTTTATTGCCACTGATTATCAGAACAAATCAAAAACTGTGGGAAAAGCATCAGTGGCAAAATGAACTGTATGAATAACAAATGGATCATTTTCTTCCAAGGTAAGATTTATTTTTGTTCAATAGCCAGAAAATTCAACACTTTAACAAGATTAATAATGTTTGAGAAATCCACCAACAATTTCATAGAGTACATTCATACATATTAATTGGGAATTCATTAATTATTGAGCTGAGGGGGGAGTTGCTTATTTTTGAAAGAAAATAAGTTTATCTGGTCCAAATTAAGTTGATTATTCATAATGGCTAAGCTTCCCCTGCCCTGCGATCAGCTGATTGCATTTCTTCACATGATGCCTTACCTTTCCTGCAGCCCTACAGATTTAACTGTAAGAGTTGCTGGATCTGTTTCTGCTTTTATATCCATCACACAGTCAAAAACTGGTGACTCTGGTACAGGATCAAAATCAAGGAAGTCATCATCGTTTTTGTCTTCCGTCCATTCAGAATATGTAAACGATGGTTGACGGCTTACAGACTGTCGCCTGTCTTCTTGGAGGGGAAATGGGGGATCTGGAGGAGTTTTCACAAGACGCCAAACCTATGGGAAAATTAAATGTGCTGCATTTAATGCTCTCTAGAGAGTAAACCGATGGATTCTGCTAAAGAGAACGGGAAGAGAAGAGAAAAATGCTATGCAGCGCCTCTGTATGTCACAAGAGAATTGCCTATTATAGTTTTGCACTCAGGGTGGAAAGCTTTATGCCTAGTAGTTTTCTCAGTAGAATTATCACTGAATACAGTGGAGACCTTGGAAAATGTGCAGAGATGCTTACGTGTATTTTACACAGTGATCCAATATCATTAGATGCATAAAAACCACATGTGAACCAGGAATCTTGTACTCTGGGTTCTTGGGTTCTGAAAACAACTCCCCCCCGCAATGACAGAGATGAAGGCTTCTTGAACAAGAGCTTCCTGTTGACTTATTCCATTTTTTAAAATCTCTGATAATCTCTGTTTTCGTATTATTTCAAAAATCTGCAAAGGCCAGTAGAACTAAAAAAGAACAAAGGACTAAAGAAATCTGTGCCTGGGCATCTTCGCAAGAAATGTAGCATTCAAATAACTTCCAATTACATCCACAATTATTCTGTTTCCACCCAAAACTTGGCATTAGGAACAAGGCTGTGTTTAATAAGGAAAAACGATAAGGATGGGCAGACTTTGAGGGGGAAAAATTGCCCTATTTTAGAGGTGTGCACGAACCCTCTTGACCTCTTTTTCAGTGAATCCATGGTTCCCTGCTGACTTTTCCCCACAGTTCAGCTGCCTGCTGGGTAGAGGAAAATATGTCATATGTTCTACTTCTTTTGCTTTATTTATATAAAATCACTGAATTAAAAAGGTATGTACAACTGTACTCTTAGTTTAATGGGGGGGGGAAGGGAAATCAGCTATTTCCCAGCTATTGGTTTGTTTCTTATTTCATTATCAAGTTTTTTTTCTTCTTTTTAGGCATCTGTTTGTGTGCAGTTCTTTTTAACCTTACCCCTGGAACTTTAGACAGCAATATAAAATAATCTAGACTAATTAGACTAATCAGTTGACCCCACCTCCTCCCGGTGCTTCCTGCTCCTTCTTCTCCTATCTTTTAATTCATATTATTGTACTTTCCTAGTTTATTTTTATTGTTTCATTACTTTGCTATTGTTATGTTTTCATGTATTATTTTTTCTGTTTTACTGTTGTAAGTTGTCCAAGTAGCCCCATGGCAAGATGAGCCGCAAATAATTTAAAAAAATAAATAAAAATAAAAATAAATTCTGTAGTTGGCTTAACATTTAGCATTCCTGAAACTCAGGTTGTAATTTTGGTCATACATACTTAAGCAAAAATCCCCTTGCACTTGATGGAACATATTTTGACAATGCTGTCAATCTAGTTTCAATCAGAAGCTTCCTTGAGTTCATTTTATGTAGTTAGTCATGGTGAACCTGGTAGGGTGGAGCATGGACAGAGGAGACTGTAAGAAAGGAGGGATCAGACTTAGGAACTGTATAGCCATTTCCGAAACACTGGCTTCCATTGCAGATGTGATTACTTGCAATACACTCTGGCCAATTTAAGAAAACATATTGCCTTGCATATTGTGGAACTCTCAAGAAAATCAGAGTAATGGAAGTTTTGTTATTTGAAATATAAGGCAACTTCTTCATAAATACTGAAAATATGAAATAGTAGTGTATGGGGGGATTTTAAACTATAAAAGATAAGTTTTAAATATTAAAGAGATATCAAATCTAGGTTCTTCTCTATCAAATAGGACTAAGGAACACTTTAACTGTATAAATTAGGTTGATCCCAGTTTCTATTTAACACTTAATAACTTTTCATAGTCAAGTATTTTCATAACTTGGCTGATCGTATGAACTATTGAATGTAAAGACTTCAAGATATTTTGTTAATATTGGTGTACATTTAAACTTACACCATAAGAACCTTTCCCTATACTTTTTTGTTACTTTCTGATGTTCTTAATTAAAAATTAAATATGAAAAATGTGTGGAACTCGATAGAAAATTCAGTTGGACTAATCCCACTATTCTTATTCTGACGGTGTTTGCTCCACAATAGGGAATATCTCATTGTAGAAGTGGTTTGAACCTTTTACAGTTTACTGTCAATTTACACGCTCGTCCTTTGCATTTTAATATGCATGATTATCCTGCTCTATGGTAGTAGCTTATTATTTGATCAAACAATAAATCTGGTGAATAAGAGCTTTGCAAAGAGCAAATGAACTGTACAGCAAAGCTAATCTTACTACCCACATCAGTCCTCTTACTGAGAGAACTAATTACCCTCTTTAGTAAATGTTTAAAAAAAAACACTTCTTTTTGCAAAAGTAACAGAGGGCACCCTAACAATTGTCTAATTCCCAGAATCAGAGAATAATGTTTATGGAAATTTATACGTACATTGCTAGGGCTTACTTAAGCTTATTTTTCACTAAATGTACCAGTAGAACATTCTAAGGAAACTCAAAAATTATTAATTTATTCAGCAAACTCTTCAACTGAAATTAAATGCTTCCAAGATGTCAGCTTACCAACGTTGCTATGAGTAGCAAGCCAAGGGAGAACAGAGACAGCAGGAGGTAAGACACTGTGATGCCTCCATCCCTGATCAGATTCTAAGAAAGAATATAAACCTATAGTTATTTTAGGGTAGTGAAAGACCTGGAGAGGCATGCAAGAAAATGTAATGTAGGAAATTGTTCTGAAGGTGGCTGTGAAATTATGTAAATCATTTTAATTTTTTGACCAAACATTAACAATTCTAATTTGAAAATAAGTATTTTTTTTCTCACTCATTAGAATAAAAACTTTTTCCAATTCATCAAATTACAACATGCCCTCCCCTGGGTAACTATAACCGTTCCCCCAACAACCAATAAACTAGAGGCTACTTATGTCATTTATGATATTATGAACTGATTCAGAAAAACAATGGTATGGAAAAGTGATATTACAAGTTTCTGAAATATGATCAAAAATGGGAAGAAACCAAGGAAAGGATAAAATGTCAAAAACTTGCTAGTTTCACATCTGTGATAATTAAGCACACCTTTCTTGACTTCTGAAATAGATAATGAAAGGCTCACTCTGTAGAGAAAAGGCCCTGAGACAATGGCTAAGGCTTAACTTCTGGAGAAGGTACTATTAGCAACTTTAAAGGGGGATGTAGTAGAAGACCTCCACTCCTTGGAGGTCTTCTCCAAACCCAGACACCCTTCATAATTATTACTCAAGCTATAATCTACTCTTGGTCACTGAATAATTTTGGAATGTGCTGGAAAAAGATTATCTAAATCCTTTGGAATCCAGATCCATACTTGGACATAGGACAAAGATAGCATTGATCATTCTTGTGAATTAATTGTTGACATTAGTCTACTTCCAAGAGAGCATCTCTGTTCAGCCCAAGCCATTTGTCTTTGTTACCATTCCTCCTTTACTTCTGAAAGCAACTTGAGAATAGACTTCTATTGAGTGAGTGAAGAATTTGTCTCACACTCTTGAGTTCTACTCTTGAAAAGATAAACCAGACCAAGAAACAGATTCCACATAGGCTTAAAATTATTTTTATTAAGATGGGGTATACTAACAAAATCGGCTTGTTCCCTTGATCATTGATCTTCCCTCTCTTGTCAAGACCATCTTCTTTATTCTCTACAGAATCACTTCTATCATCACTGCTACTTCTAAGACCACCCAGAAATGGAGTAATAAGGAAGAACTAGTTACTAGATCGTGTGGTAGAGGCAGAGCTCAGAGAAGTTTTGGTGGCTTATTCAGTTTTCATTCCTGGCCACTATCTTGTAAGTCTTCTGTTTGGTTCAGTCCTACTGCTGCAGTAGGAGGAGCAGCAGTAGGAAACAAGCATCTGCGTGACTTATTTTGCTCCCATCCATCCATCATTTGCCACAGGCTAGGTGGCGGCTCAGCACTTGAGCTCTCTCACTCACCTTATCTAAGTGATCCCTGACTGAAAGATTTGTCTCAAGGGAACAGAGAGCTCTATTTACATTCCTGTTAACAGCTAAAGCTCCATACTTCTAGGGAGAAGGGGGTGGAAGACAAATTGTAATTGTTCCAGTTTAGGTCCTGAAAGCAGGATAAGAACTAATGGGTAGAAATTAATCAAGGAGAGAATCAACCTAGAATTAAGGAGAAATTGTCTGACAGTTAGAACAATTAATCAGTACAAGTTGCCTCCAGAACTTGTGGGTGCTCTAACACTGAAGGTTTTCAAAAACTGTTTGTTTGAAATGGTAGAAGGTTTCCTGCTTAAGCAGAGGGTTGGACTAGAAGACTTCCAAGGTCCCTTCCAACTCTGTTATTCTGTTATAAGCCTATTGCTAATGTTCTTTTTACAACATTACTGTCTACAAAGAAAATGGGCCCTGTGACCGCAACTATAAGTGGCAAAAGATGTACAATTAGAGTTTGGAGAAAGGAAGTGATTATGATAGGACTGCCAATCTGTATGGTGGCATAAGGCCAATAAAAGAGAAGAAATGAGTCAGAGGTATAGCCAAGAGCAATGAATAAAGAAAAGGGACTCAGATGAATAAGGATGTAGCAATAGCTCAGAGCACTCCAAGCTATTAAATCTTTACAACACATTATAGAAAAATGCAATCCAATTATATTTTATATTATCATTGTGATATCGTTTTCAGATAGTTTTCCAGAACTAACATAACTCAGGTATGAATAAAGCAGTTTTACACAAGGAGTAAAACAATTGCATTTATAACTTATATACCGGAATCGTGATGTTCATTGGGTTTTTTAAGTTCAGGAAATTATAATGTTACATTCAGTCATGATGATGAAATTCCTCTTTCACTCTGGTACCCTCTTGAGAGTCCCAAGGATCTTTTGAAATGGATCTGGAAAGCACGCAGGGTAGACTGAGGAAGGTGGGGTATAAACAAAAGGGAAATGTCTGGAGATTTTCAGTCATCCTGGTCATGGCTGTCCCAAAGATGCTTTTTCAAGAGGCAACTGGACTTTCTGGTTTTTCTTTTTTTCTCTCTCTCTCTTTGAAGACGTTTCGCTTTTTGGATGAGAAGTGAAATGTCTTCAAAGAAAACCCAGAAAGTCCAGCTGCTTCTTGAAAAAGAACCTTTGGAAGGAAAGTACTATTTGCAAATAGAAATTCAGTCATGTGATGTTGAATGTAGCTTAAGAGCTTCTGTTTCCAAACATCCTTTTGAGAAAAGGGAAAGAAATGACACAAATGTTCATACAAAGCGAATATCCTTATCTGTCTTTTATAAACATTGTGATGCACTTAGCAGGAAATATTACGCAGTTTCCATTTGTTCAATGAGGTCTGTACACTGCTAATGTCAAGTTCAGAACTGCTCCTTTATTCATCATTTAGCTAGAGAAGCTATTCATAATGTATAACAAACACTACTTTGTGTATTACAACCATTATTAATATTTCATCCAAGAAGATATTAGCACTACCAAGAAGATCACTGATACACCACATTGAAGTATACTGAAATCACTGAACATACCTTGTTAGAATTTGAATCCAACTGTTGTGATGGATAAACAAGGTTGGACAAGACAGCCAAAATATCCTGAACTGCTGGGATTGTCTCACATCCACCACACCAAAACATAAAGAAGAAAACCTGTGGTTTAAACAGATCATGAATAGTGAGCTTACCGCACTTTTTAAATGTTAAATAGCAAATCCAAGATTTCAATTAATAATCTTCTATTTATAACCATGTCTATTTTTAAAGAGGCTTTTTGCAGCTGCAAAATTAACTTGAATAAAAAGACTGAGTTACCTGATGTAACACGGCACATCTTTTGATTTAATTTCAGCTATATCAGCATTTATGACGTGGGAAATCTGCCCCTAAAATGTATGAATCTAAAAAAAACAAAAGCAATGTTTTCCTTTTCTTTTATCAGAAAGCAGTGTCCATCCCAATTAAGATAGAATCCTTACCAAGAACAGTGAGAGGATAAAGAGATATAGATTTCCGCCTGTTGTCATCCCATTCCACCAGGTCACCCAGCGATGGTATGGAGACACTTCAACACTTTTCAGAGGTGGTTCTGTCTTGCTTTGTTCTTCTGGCTGACCATCTGTTCCATTCAATGGTTCCATTTCTGCTAGCTTGAAAATACCTTCAGAAATAAAAATAATACAATCAGGAGATAGGTAGCTGTGTATCTCCCATGTTCCTACCGAAACAACACAGAGTACATAATCAATTCTGAAGGTAAAACTACTACATGCCAAACTTGTAATCACGATTCTTAAATGCATTAATAGATATGAATAGGATGCCATGGAAGTCCCACCTATCTTCTTTAGAAAAAAGAAGACTGGAAACAGTACTGGCATTTTTTTTTCTAGAACAACAAAATTGAGGTTTTCTCGTTTCCCTAAATCATTTAGGCTGATTTAAAACATATGCATCAGTCTTTGATTTTCTGATTTGATACATTGTAAAAGATGAAAGCAGTAATTATTTAACGAATTAAGGAATTGGTTTTAATCCCTTAAATCTTTTATAAAGATTATTTAAGGGCATCATTTCAAGATGCTCATAAAAAAAGGTATCTGAAAGTATTTCACAGGTTCCACAGTATTCACTTTAAAGCAGTTACGGTTTTTATGTAGTCTCATCAAAATAATGCTTACTGGGAAACTGAACATACCGCACACATACGGAGCTTGGATACTATTGTGAAAATGAAGCATTTCTGAGCCACAATGTAATAATATTCCCAACACCAATGCCAATTTCTAAGAGCAAAGCAGCTACATTGCTTCACTTTGATTTATTTCAGAACATGCCTTCTTTGGCTATTTTGAATTGCTGGAGGAAGACTTGGCAGCGAGGAAGAATGAAGCAAGCTTTCAAGACAAACCCTGTCGCCTCGCTGCTGTCCCAACTATGTGGCAGGACTGTTTTCAGGCAAATCCAAGCTATAAATTCAAGAAAGTATGTGTTATGTATGTTTAATTGAAAGCCAATTTCAATTGGGATTCAGCCACAGGTCTGTGTGCCTAAAACTGCAGTCTTGCATTGAAATGAAGCTTGATAAAATTTTATAGCGCAATACATTCACTTCTGAGGAAGCTCACAAAAAGGTTTGACTGGAAGCCTTGGAATGAAACTCAATCACTATTTCTTCTATAAACATACCAACAAATCCAAGAACAAACATCGTTCTCAAGCCATGCATTTATTTCAGAATAAAGAACAGCTAATTTCTACCTAAAGATCAAAGATACATAATTCACAATTCACAACTTCTCTCCCCCACCCCCGAATCCATTACTAAAATGTGTGGGTTACACATAGAAATGGATTGTGACTATCACAAAGGGAATCTGCTTGTTAGAAATTATCGACCTGAAATTCATAAATTGCTATAAACACAAATGGAGGTCTCCTCAGCTGAATCCATTTTCATTTTAATATGCTGAACGTTCTGCCTCAGTTCTCAGTCCTCTTCTCCTACCCGTTCCCACCCACAGATGGCCTTTTGCCCTGTCTGAGCAAACTGAAGACAAGCCATGTGCTAAAACACTGGAGGAGAAGGCTTGATTTTAAACAGTCTCCGGTGAGTCACTGTGTCTTTCCACACATTAATTTCCACATTGCGCCCACTCAGTCCAGCTGTCATTTCATATGGAATAAGAGATGGGGCAAGTAAAGAAACATTCTCCATTATTTCACACAGAGGATGGTTTTTAGGACAGAACGACATCTTAGCCAAGAGAAGAAGGTAGAAGAAGAATGACTATAGCTTTTGTGCCTGGTTACATACTATTCTAATCTTTCCCGACCTCCAGACACATTGAAAGTACAGATGTGTGGGACCATTGCCATAATTATCAATCCAAATGACTAGTTCTGGGGGCTGTACATGCTTCCGGCAGCTGGATGAGGTAGGCTCCTTTACACACATTAGGTAGGCTTTTCCAAGCAATGACTAAGGGGATGGGTGAAGTATTACCAACTCTGACAGCCTTGCAGCATTCCAGCTCAGCAAACCATGAATGTACAGAATATGCTATCAACTCTCACCTTTTTCTACCACTTTTTTTAATTCACGTTTTCCTGTAAAGAAGATAAGAGATAAAAGACTGCTTCAAGAGGGGGGGGGAATACTAAATCAGAAACCATCAGCAGATTGGCAGGGAGACATACAAGTACAGGTAGTCCTTGACTTACGACCACAATTGAGCACAAAATTTATATTGCTAAGTGAGAAATTTGTTAAATGAGTTTTATCTGCATTTTACAACTTTTCTTGTCACTTTTGCTAAATGAATCACTGCAGTTGTTAAGTTAGTAACACAGTTGTTAAGTGAATCTGGTTTCCCCATTGACTATGCTTGTCAGAAAGCTGCAAAAGGTGATAACATGACCCCAGGACTCTGCAACCGTCATAAATGTGAGTCAGACATCAAGCATCCAAATATAAATCACATGGCCATGGGGATGTTGCAGTGGCCACAAGTGTGAAAAAAGGTCATTAAGTCACTCTTTAAAGTGCCTTTGTAACTTCAAACATTTACTAAATAAAGTGGTGTATGTCAAGGACTACCTATAGTATAGTGTTTCACTCGGAAGGACATTTAAACCATACTTGTATAGTTAAATATGCAAGAACACATATAACTTCAATTTTACAAAGGAATCTGGGACATAATTAATTTGGAGCCAGAGACTCCAAGTGACACGTTGTCATAGACTGGAGCATTTTGTACTTAAATGTTTCCTAACCATGTCTTTATTAATAGTAAATGGCACGTAACAATAACAGCTGTGAACATGTGATATTGAATCGTCAGACAGACCCAAAATAAAAGTATACAACTTAAGTAGTGCTCTCAATCTAGCTTACAAACCAGTTTTTTTTTTTAATTCTTCACAATTCAGTAGGGTAGACTAAATGAAAAATACAGTGAACTATCAATCATAATGACTGAAAGTAGCTTGATCCTGATCAGAGGAATATTTGTCTGTATTGTACATGTCTACGGTTACTGAACAAAAATTCAAACCTGTCTTCATTTTAAACAAAATTAATTCAGGAGAAAAATTTAAAATTTGAGTGTATATCATATATCAATAGTAAACAAAAAAACTCCCTACAACTTTTCCAGTAAGCAAAGTTGACCCCTTTCTCTCTTATTATTTGAAATTGCTATAGGAGTTTTAGCAAACAAGACTTGAAGAGAGACAAATACTTAGGATTAAAGTGCAGGGAGAATAAAAGTTGAAATGCTATACAGATGATGTAGTATTAATGCACCATTATTCAACTTTAGGGAATTGTAAGAAAGTTCATGAAAATATAGACTTGGTGAATTCTGCAGATATAAAAACAGTGAAGAGAAAATGAAGATAATAACAAGATATTAAATCCTATAAGAAGACTTTATGAAAAACAGTCTGGATATGAGATAAGAAAAAAAACAACCAATGAAATATTTGGGTCTCTCTTTGACTGGAACTAATAAAGACATATAATATTTCAGAACAATTATAATAAATTATGAAAAGAAATTTTTAAAAAATCTTGGAAAGCCTAAAACATTTTTGGATGGGATTTAGCATAACAGAAAAAATTAACTAACGAAGTGAATAAAATCCAAAAATAGCACAACATCATTAATAAAAGAAGCCAGCTTAGCCAATGGACTTCATTGGTCTTTATGGTAAAAGGGAACAAAAGAAGAAAATAATTTGAAAGGACAGAATATTAGAGTAAGTTTAATAAAAAAAATATGGAATATTTGAAAATCAAAAATAAGACCAGCAAGTTCTCCATTAACTTCATCATCCAATATAATTTACTTTAATGACAAATATTGTAAGAAAGATTTAATCATACAGGCCAATATCAAGATTCAGGAAACATAGGAATAACTATTCAATGAAGGTAGGAATCTGCTTGATGTATTTACAAATTGCTAGAAGAATAAAAAGTGACCTCAAGTTGGAAAGAGTTATTTTGAAAAAGATAACAGAATTTGTAACTCTTATACAAAACTAAGATCACCTGTTAGGACAAATAAACAAATCGTTATTGAAATATGACATGAAGTTGGAACAAATAAAAATTATGATGATGAAGTTAATACAAAATTTAAAAGAAATAATCATAGTTGCAACAATAAGGATGATACAGTATATAAATCCATCAACAATGATCAAATTAGACAAATCATAGAAAAATAAATATTGGAAATGCCATAATAGATAACAAACTTTTTATACTATGTGGTAGTTGTTTAAAAGAATTCAAAAATACTGGGGAAAAAGATATCGCCTTGTTCAGGAAATCCTAAAACAATCAAGATTTTAACTAAAACTAAAAGATTCTTGTTAGGTGTAATTCAAAAAAACTTAAATAAAAAATATCACAATTTATTAAGATAAATGCTGACAGCTATAAGAGCTAATCTGGTACAACATTGGAAAAAAGGGAACTTTGTTGGTTATATCAGATTGTAACACCAATATTGGATAATATGCAGCAATGGCAAAATTATCAGTATATATTCATAACAGGATCCTGCAATCCAGTCTCTACTTACTATGCCTTATTCTCTCTAGAAGAATTTGCTTCAAAAAATTTTTTATTAAAGAATGCAATCAAAAAGATAAAAAAAACTAATGCAAACTAAAAAGATATAAAAAAATTAAAATGAGAAGATAAAAACTACAAAAAAATATAATGAAAAATAGAAAATACAGATAAAATAATGTAGAGAAGATGTATAAAGAAATGAATTTCCCCTTCATCACAACAAGCACAAATAATTTCAGTAACATCACTTTCTCTGAAATAAGACAAAAGATCTCTTCTTCCCATATCTCAACTCAGGAATTTGCTTTTTAATGAAGCCATCACCCTGACAGAGGTAGAAGTTGAAAAAATAATTGCTATCAACAATGCACACCCACGCTTTTCTAATAAATGGACTAGGCTGTGCTTAAGTTGTGTTAAGCTACATGCTATTCTTTCAGAGTGGTACCTTGCCAAAGATACTCACAATTAGCATCAAATGAATATGAAAGCGTGTTCTTTGTGCTGATATGCCTAAATCTTACATTGCTCTGATTAGTTGTTGTATGTTCACTGCATCAGTTGTTTGCACACTGTAATGAGGTGTGCAGCTCATTGCTTAATAGCAAGAATGTGGTGTGCCATGTGGCAAAACACCTACTCATGAGTTTTCAAACATCCAGTTGTTCTCCTTGCAAAGTTTTTACTTCAGGCAAGCAAGGGTTCTTCTTAGCATTGTCAATAACACAATAGTTTTCAAGAAAGTCTTCATTAAATGGAAGAACAACACTATGCCAAAACTTGAAGGTCACACAGTGTATGTTTATTGTAAAAACAACAGTATGTAAAAGAGAAGAACATGGGGATCATTTATTTTACTTGTTTCTCCTTTCTACAGCACAGCAATATTTTTTTGCCTTTAAAAAGAAAAGCAGGGGGGATTCTATTTTAAAATGAAAATGATTCTAGTCTTTGAAAGAGTATGTTAAGCAGCAATACGTACAACAAACGTTTAAAAGGCCGCTTTCATACATATTAGCAATTGTATTATATATACTGCATTCCTCTGCATGCCAGTGTATTATTAGAATGTTATTTATTTTTCTTTTGAAATCTCACTGGAGGGCTCCTTAGTAAGAATTCCAATAGAAAAGAATAAATGTAGATTGGGGTTAAACTATAATAATAAGAATTTAATAGTAAGAATTTAACAAAAAAGAATAACTTACATTGCCTGAGTAAAATAAATCACACTTGAATTGCACATGCTTAATTGTATTTGCAAATTAGAACAGTGCAAATTATAAGTGAAGTTGTGAAATAATTTGCAGGATTGAAAATGTAACCAACTTCTTTAGAAAAAAGGTACATCCACACTAAGCAATTTTCATAACCTTTATAACTATAGATTTGTGATTGTTTTGGCACTTTGTATCACACTCCAAATTAAGTATGCCCCATTTCCTTGAATACTAAATGGTTAGTAATGGCAGCGCTGCAGGGCTTAGTTTTCTCAGGAAATCTTACTGTTGTCTTCAAAACATTCTGCACATTAGACAAAGCTTTCCTGTGTGGTGCTATTCAGCTGTAATGGAGTGCAACATCATATTCTCAACAGTTGGGTAAGTTATTAGTTAGGAGCCAGGAGAATGTAGTTGAGCACTTCTCAAATACAATACATGCAGTGCCGTAGAATGTGATAATTTGTGTCAATTAAAACCAACAAACTCATAACAGCTTATAAAATAGGTTTTCTAATACCGTATTTCCATTTTACATATATTTATTACACTTTCTCTTCCAGCTCATTCTATTAGTTCCTGTAAAGGAAGGACTGACAGAACCTGGGAACAAAGTTAAGAGGGATCAGCCTAGTAGAATCCCAACGCAGCCAACAAGCAGCCTAAGTCCAACTTCACTTGAATTCCGTTGACCCTTAACTCTTAGCAGGTGCTAACCATTAATTGAGAAGATTCCTGTGCATAGGCATGAGTAGCAATATCAGCTTTATTACACCTCCACATGCTGACTTAATCTTTTGTGCCTGACATTTCCAAAGTTTTTCTGTGACCTTAGCTATTCTGATTCTATTTTCTTTCAAAACGTCTGTTGCATGTTACGGTAATTCCACCTTGAGAATTACTGACTAGGTGATTAATGTAGCCCTAAGCCATAATGAATGTGTTTTACATATAAAAATGAACTATTTAGATTATCATGTGTGAAAAGGTTATTGTATTCTTTTGTATTCTTTTTACTAGAATCAATTGACAGATCTCTTGTTTCTTGCAGTTATAGAAAGACTGTGAATGAAAAGTTGGTAACTTGAACTTCCATTATTTCAAGAATCATCATGTGCTGGAGGCCTTCATGCAATTCTGTGCAATGGTGCAAGCTACCCATTAAAAAAAATCTTGCAAAACTTCAATTTTACCTTACAATCTAGTGCGAGATCATCAACATCTTGCAAATTCATAACCAAATTTCAGATTTTATTTAAAAATATCAATCTCTCAGCTGATTGGCAATGTAAGAGATTTGGGGTGTTTATTTTTTTTTTCTGTAATTGGAAAGGGAGTTTGTGATTGATATCCTGGCACTCATGGATAACATTGTTAATCCAGATCTTGGAGATTCTGCATTTGCTTGCATGTCATAATAGTCAAGTCAATAATTTTTGAGAATGAGGATGACTTGATTTCAGAGAAATTGAGATCCAAACTAAAATTTCTCCATAGTTATTGAATAGTAGCTATCTTCTAACTTAAATTCTCTTGTGCTTTTCTAAGATTATCTATTTCTTTTCTTTATTCTCCAGAACTTTCCTTAGCCACTTCCCTTAAAATGAGTTCATCTGAATAAAACCATGAAATCAAAGATGCTTGAAATTGAACACACCATTTGAGATAATCCAACTTCTTCTTGCAATATCTCAAATGGTTTTAAAACTTGATTGGCTAGTTTTAATTAATTAGAACAGGAGGGAGAACCATGCAACCAGTCTATATGATGCTGATATACAAGATAATAAATATACAGTACTTCGTTGTTGCTTATTCTTATGCTTTTAAAAACCACAAAACCAGGTTTCTTCAGTTTGGAACCGTTCTTATGTACATTTAAACACTGATGATATGTACAAGCCAAGAGTAGAGTACCCAGACAAAGAAAAACAAATATAGATCAATTTTAAGGGAACCTGGAAAAAATCCTTCTAGAAATATACCTCTTAAACAGCTAAAGAGAAATTAGGACAACATGTAAATTTTCTATGAACTTATAGGAATACAAGGATTATTATTCGATTTCTAAGAAGTCCAGTGATATATCAGATTTTAAATCTGGGTTTTAAATTTATACAGTATTGTTTCTGTCAGAGAAGATAAAATCAGAATTTCAGTCTTCAAATATGAATCTGAAGTAGTACTGGGTTAAAATATTCAGGATGCTTTAATTGGCTGGATATGGGTGATTATGGGTGATTCATTTAAAGAAAATTCAGATTAGGAAATAGAATTCTATGTGTTGTTTTCTAAACTCCAGTGGAGTTTCATTATGGTATTTAAGACAATTCCAAGAAAAAGAATTGCAAAAATTGCTATACCACCCCTTTTCAGCTGCATCATTTCATTCAGCACA
>JANHJO010008498.1:24656-37331 GCA_032468235.1 Pseudoxyrhopus heterurus | reverse complement strand
AGGAAGGAAGGAAGGAAGGAAGGAAGGAAGGAAGGAAGGAAGGAAGGAAGTCCAGTCATGTCTCTGCAGGAGTTGTGGTGGCATAGTGGTTAGAATCCAGTATTGCTGGCTGACTCTGCCTACAGCCAGTAGTTCAATCCTGATAGGCTCAAGGTTTACTCAGCCTTCCATCCTTCCGAGGTTGGTAAAAAGAGGACCCAGATTGTTGGGGCAATATGTTGGCTCTGTAAACCAATTAAAGAGTGCTGTAAAGTCTAAGTGCGATTGCAATTCTATTGCTATTGTATAGCTACCATGCATGCCAGTTTGACCAAGTAAGCAAGGACTAAGGCAGACATAAGTGGTGATAGTAAAAGAGTCAAGAAAAGTAGATGTCTACCAATACTAGCTTTCCATTTGTGAGATTTTTTTGTCTTGGAGAACCCAGATTGTTGGGGGCAATATGCTGACATTGTAAACCGCTTAGAAAGGGTTGCAAGCCGATAGGCGGTATATAAATACAGTGCTATTGCTATTTTGCTAATCAGATTCCCCCATGTGTCATGTACCAGGCTTCAAAGCAATGTGATACTTTACGTTAATTCAAGCATTGAGAGATTCCTTCCATTTGTCTCTAAATTTTACAGCAACTTTCCCTACTCACTGTTATTTAGGTGTTTTGAAGCATAAGTCTCAAAATTTTTAACCAGCATGGTTGAACTTATACTTAACAATATACATGAAGGATAATAGCGAGAACCAAAATTGTAAGGCACTGCAGTGCTTTGCAGACTTATCCATAGTTCGGCACACACATTACAGACTTTATAGGCCTATTTCCTAGTTGCCAGCTAGAATAAAAATTGCAATTACAATAGGTACCCAGAGGATGATCCTTAGGGAGGGAGGGAGACCGGGAGGGAGAGTGGGAGTCCAGTTAAAGGTTCCTTGCTTTTTAATTTTGAATACTGATAATTGTTTGGTTTTTTATAAGCCAAGTTGTCCTAAACTTTCATGCTTCTAATAATATTTGGCTGCTGCCTATTCGTGAAAGGTAGGGAGAAGAGACTGGTCAAATTTCCTCTTCTCTATAACGACAGCTACAAGCTGCCACTTCTGTCATATTATCAAATTGTAGATAGCAGTAACTTGCACCTCTTTCGGAATATATGGTGATTCGACTGATACTTGAACTTGCATAAAATGAGAGCAGGGTAGCACCCGTTTCTTACACATTTCTGCTGTCAGTTTCCATAAGGTAACTATATGGAACTTTTTTATCATGTGCATACTGAATATGCACATAAGATTTCAAAAGAAATTTTCATAAATACTTTAACCCAGCTTTAGAATGTTATGAAATTATCTTCATCTGAAGTGCTTTGAGGATCCAAGCCCTATTTGCATCATATTAGACTATTTTAATAAATAAAACCCTATTTTTTACAGTGTCAACTAGATGCCACACCAGTGTCAACAAGAAATGTATTGGTGCCTTAACTTATGTCTCCTAGCAATCCACAGTAATACCATTTTAATTTATCATGTTGTATAACCCCAGGCTTTATCATTAAGCTATGTATATCATACAAACATGGACAATGTTTTAATTAAACAAACCATGGTTCAGTTTATGATAAATAAAAGTATCATGTAAGACCAGCTAAGTGAAAGTGTTTTCATTTCTAGAGACAATCTGTGCTGATCATGATAGTTAATGGACTACTTCTTCATAAGCCCTCCTTTACTGCAACTGAAGTTAATGTCCATCACTATGCCTTATGCCAGAGAGCTCTATAATGAGCCACATGCTATCACCAATTCTTTATTGTACCACTTCAAGAATTGCAATTCTATAATTCTTTGGCTGATTTTATTTCAGTACCTATAGGTGAAATCAGAGCACAGAAAAGACTTCTGTGCCATTATGGTGTAGTGATTTTTTAATGTGGTAATATAATCAATGGACAAAATAACTATCGGTAAGTTGAAAGGGATCTTGGAGGTCTTCTAGTCATCATACCATTCTATACATGTTTTGGGACCAAAGAAATATTTATATGTGACACTTCACAAAGCGTCTATATGCGCTGCACAAAAATCTCAGGATGGGGATACAAAAAATAGATGATTCTTCTGTAGGTGTACAGAGAGAATAGGGGATCTGAACTTTGTAGGAGGCAAGGGCTAACAGACACAAATAATCTTACAAAATTCTTTCTCAGCGAATTTATAGTTTGGAAGCACAACATAATCATATTTTAATCTTGTTGTCTTGATCTGAGCATATCAGGTTATTATCTCTGAATAAACTGGATCAAAACAAAGGGAGTGGCTCTGTTCTTTGGGAAGATTTAGAGAACAGATCAGCCTCTTTACTTTGGCAATAGCAGCTTTTCATATAAGATTCCAGTCTGGAAATTAAAAACTTTCCTGTGTCCTCTGAGACTTTGTCATCTAAATTATTGCTTAATGCAACTTGGACTAAAAATATATTCATATAACTGCTTTCTCTTCTTTGGAGGAAATATGAAATAAAAGACTTTACTCACTCAGGGAAAATGTTGTTTTCCTTTTGTTGATGTCCATCAGAAATTCCTAATACAATGCAATTGCATGACAACTATGTAGTAGCTAAATACGTATATACTTGAATGAACGCTGATTTTAGGGCTTATCTAAAGTAGGAACTAATCAGTGTTAATACTATGCCCATACTGCACAAGAAATCTCTTACTCAACAATTCATAATTTTTAAAAACAGAGCAAGTATGTATGTAGTTCTTGCTAATAAACAGGTCATGACTATGCTTGTATCTTGAATTCAGATACAGTATATATTAGATGCAAAAATCTGGCAGGTCAGTGTGCTATGCATTTTATTGATCCAGGTTTTCTCACTTGGAAGGCCAATCCAAACAGTATCTTCATTTTAAGTTGCTATAGTGAACTATAAAATGTTATTCTTTGTTTTACACGAAGTGCCAAATTAGTTTGAAACATGAATACACGTATTCCCTCCCTTTCTCCTACATATATAACTTTCCTTGTTATTCTATCATTATGCTTTGAATCTATGCAGTGTTCAAAAGAGTTATTTGCACAGATATTTCAATAAAATTAACGTTGTCTATATCTCCTTGCTGCCTCAGTTTTGCAACCAGATGTGGCAGTCCAAATTACAAGTCTATTTCAGGTATTCCTAATGAATCAATTTAAATTAAGTCTTTTCAGCAATGCTAAAGATAACAAGAGGTCTCCAACATTTCAAATGCCTATAAATACTCTTTGAGAAAAAATGACCACATCACACACAGATGTAGTCACATGAAAAACATTCTTATTTGACGCTTACCTGCAAGTAATATTTAAGGTCTCCTTAGCATTGATGATATACTCCTCTTCTGTGATGCTGAGAATGGGTGGTGTCATAGAATAGCCACTAACCAGATCTAGGGAGAGAAATAAAAATGAAGTTCATGATATATCTAATAGATTATTCAATAATGTATTCTTTAACATTAGTATTGAATGTTATTAAATATGAACACATTACTGATATATTAATATTGGCTCTATTGTATGCATGTCATGGAATGGCTTCGTTTGACCAGGCCTTATATACCTCAGCTTCTGAGTCCAAGCAGAATAGGCCAGATGCTGCCACATGTAATGAAAAATTTTTATGTAGAACTTTTATAAAATACAAGAGGCATCAAGTTCACTGAATAAAACACCCACAAATTGTGCACATTCGGGAGGGTTATTTTGCACACAAATATACACAGTGTAAGGGGGGATGGATGGCAGGCATTTGGATTTTTTGATGACTGAAGTATCTTTTATGCACAAAGATGGAAAGACATACTAATTTTCACAATGGAAGAATGGATGGTAAAGATGATGGATTATTTTGATTAAACAGACGAATTTATCTAGTTTGGTTTCTATTTGGAACCCAGTTCTGGACTTTTTGCTTGAAATTGAAAAAATAAAACTTTGAGTCTAGGTTTTGATTATTAGAATGGTTTTGCCACTACAGAAATAACCTGAAGTGTTTAGAAATGTAAAACAAAAGATTGAAGTTATAGTTTTTTCTACTACATTGAAAAAAATTGGAAGTCACTACTTTTTTTCTGTTATTCTCTTTCCACACTCCTTTCTTCTTTTATCTTTCTAATTTTTGCTTCTTTTTGTAATTCTATCTTATAATAAATTTTAATATAATTAAAAAATAATGTTTGATGACTAGTTTACTATTATAGATGGCAGAAATATCTTTATTCTGATAATGGCAGAAACCTTGGCTCAATATGACCCCACAGTGCCAGTTCTCATATCAGGGATCCTATATTTTTAAATGTGAATAGTGTGGATTTGATTTAGTGTATTTTGTAATTGCAATCACTGTGGTTAGTAAACCATTGTTTGACTGATTGTCAATAGGTATAGTCAAATTATTGACTATACGCCTATAAGCCTATGCATTTGACTAATTTTGGCTTGTTTAACAGTTATGGTTAAAAAATTCCTAGCTATCATATGTGAACACAGCTATATTCTTCTCAATGGAAATGTTACTAAGCCTTTTTCTCAAACACTGTTCGTTATTATAAATATGGTCTGTCAGCCCTGTAATACTGTAGCCCACATTTATTTATGCATGTTATGGTCCTAGAATGCTCTTCATAAATTAATTATTTTAGACCTTTGGCAAATGGAATCAAAGAAGAAAATGGGTCATCTAATTCTGCTCTTTGCCTTTGATTGCCTCACGTTGTTGGAGAAAGTACAGAGAGAGGCTATAATCATGGTTGCCTGACCATGGTCACAATTCTCCATGCAATCGAAGGTCTTTATGAAGACAGCTGTATTTTTACAGGAAACAAACTGCTCATATTTAAAGACAATTAATCTGCCAATTTGTTCTGAACTGTAAAGACCAGATTACAAAATACCACTTGAGCAGAAGATGTCTTTATATACAAGGGTATTGTGGTTTCTATGTTGGAAAACACATACGGCACTAAAAATTCCCTCTTTCCAGCAAGGAAAATTCCTGAGAATTAAACAGCCTGGTATTAAAAGTTCTGGAAGATCTAAAGTTCTAAATGGGGATAAAATAATATAATATTTATAAATATTATAAATAATTTTTCAATTACACCATGGCCAAAGGAACTTTAAATATTTGCACTTCTTGGCCAGAGTATTTTTGCATGTATAAAAATGGGAGTTGACAGAACAGCAACATCAAAGAAAAATACAGTTCCTGTCTCAACCCAAAATCAAAATGAATTACAATCTGGAAAAATAGGTAAGATATTTCTGAGAAGTAAAATAAAGTGTATTTATTTATTTAGAAAGTAGAATCCCCATAGTTTGGTGAGAAATGTGCCAGTATCATCTAAGCTATAAGAATGCTTTGTTCCAAACTGTAACTCTAAATGCTGTAAAAAAAAAGAATCTTAATACCCAACGGTATTAAAAACAAAGCTATTTGATTAATTTTGGTCCATTTTCTATAGGTACATCATCAGTCTTACATGCCTTTTCTGATTGACCTACTCATCTCTCAAAAAAGTTTTTCTTGCAATAAATGTTGGAGTATTGCAGTGATAATGATAGTAGTAGCAGCAGCTACAACAATATGAAATGGTAGGAAGGAGGCAGACTTCCTGGATTATTACAATGTTGACTAGCTATTCTTTTTTTTAATCCTTTGTTCAAGGCATTTAGAATCAAGTTTGAAGTTGACTTCCCAAAAGAAACAAACCAACACTCTGTTAAAAGAGGTAGAAATACTTGAGATACATTAAAGCCGAATACTAGGACATATGCAGATTGCTGTAGTTTAGGTACTTGACTGGTAATTGACTAGGACCCATAGAGACCAAATACCAGTTGAAATATTTGAACTTAGATTGTCACAAGGCATGCCAATTTGTCTGGGGGAACTAAAGAGTGATATAAAAACAAATGACACTGCTATTAAATCTACATGGATCCCAATCTGTCAATTGCATTAAGGGAAGAGAGTAAGCTGCTTGCAGTGCAATGTATATGTAATAACAAATAGAAACACGTCACAAGAATTCCTTTTTCCCACCTAGTTGTGTTTAATACTATTAAATTTGGAACACAGGAAGTTGTGGATGTGGAGGTATCCTCAGAAGCCTATCTGACTTAAAATGTCAAACAAGCATGCTATAAAAAGTATTAATGTTAATAATTTTCAGCAGATTTAGCTATAGCATAGGAAAGACCAGCTTGATTTCCTATGGCACAGTGCTGCATACAACCAGACAGCTGACAGCTAACAAGGACTGTTAAGCAGAAGTCTCCTTTTGATTAGACACTGATTACATTATGGGAAGATTAAACCATTTTTGGTTCCCATGCTGGAGCTTCCAATAGGTCCATCTGAAAACTATTGATACGTTGTGAGGTGAATTAACTTTTGAATTAAATAAATGAGGAGAATATCCAGATGATATTGTGTAAACTCCCTGCCTCCTTTACAGAATGTTGTAAGAGAATCCAGATGTTGTCTTTATAACTCTCCTACACTTTCCCACCTTTTCTTTCATCTTTTTTCTTTCCATAAATGTTCCGAGGAAAAGATGAAGCATTGGCCTAATGTATTTACCTGGAAGCAGCCTAAATCTATGGTTTCCTGTCAGCAGATGCACAGTTTATTCTTTTGATCCTCATTAAAAATGATCACAAACTTGAGCACTTAGACATTTTCAGAAAATACCTCTACTGACATATGTTCAGGAAAGCAGAAATTCTGGACAAAGAATTTTATAACTATCTGGACCAAACACAAAGGCTGAATCCATGGATCGAAAGACACCTAAAGCCTAACAGAAAGCCTAACACCTAAAGCCTTACATCCCTCAGTATCCATCAGCACTAGATATGCTGGCTCTGGCTGCTGGAAAGTGGAATGCAATAACATCTGGAAAGCCATACTTTGCTGAAACCTGTAAGTTATTATTTGTACTGTAATTGCAACTATAAAAGGAATGCTATCACTTGCTAGGAAAAGGAGGGCTACTGAATGAAATCACTGCCTCTTTCAGAGGAATAATACCAGGGAAAATCTTAAAACTAGCTTAGGCTAAGTCATTAGCTAAAGAAAGATCAAGGATTTGATGCTGTTTTTTTTTCTCCTCGGCACAGTAATCTTTTAATGTTGATTTTTTTTTACAGTGTTTAACTTGTAAACGGTTGAGAGTTGTTTCTGAGGGGGCAGACTTAGAAACTGACTAAATAAATAAATAAATAAATAAATAAATAAAATGCACTTCAAAAAGAATTCATTTGCCAGCTATTAATATTCTGCCAGTGGTTAGTATAAGGCTGTTAAATTATTTTTCTTTAAATACTGAAATCATTTTATGAATGATTTCATGAAACAGACAGAAATTGTATACTGATAACACATCCTGCAGTGCAACGTATAGATGTATATGGTACAGCATGTGCATCCATATATATGCTCACAGGTCTATGAGTCTTGCAGTGGGGATTAGATTACATTAGATTATGATGACAGTGAAAAAAGAAAAGTACTATGTATATTTTTTTTTAAAAAAACCTCCAATTTAAAAAGATTATAAATTTCCCCCCTGCTTTTAAAGTTCTGCAGGATAAAAATATGGGGTGCTTTTAATTATTAACTTCTATTTTTCATTGGTTTCATCAATAGTAAAAGCCCCACCCAAGCCAATCTTCTGAAACTAGAAAAGGAAACCTTAAGCACAATAATGTTGCTCTGTTGTTTACAGAGAAAAATGTTAGTTTCTGTATTCAGAAACTCTTCTGCCAAGCAAGCTGAGGGTGAACACTCCTAATCCTTTTATGCATTTCACTAACCACACGTAAACTCTGAAAGTTCAAGAAACTAGTTTTGCACACAGAGAATCCTTCCTTTAGTTCCTCATTGAGAGAGAGAGAGAGAGAGAGAGAGAGAGAGAGAGAGAGAGAGAGAGAGAGAAAGAGAGAACTACAGATGAAAGGGTTAAGCATCACTTTATCCCTGCAGCTATCACTTAACAAGCCTTAGAAGAAAAGAGACCAAATCTTTGGATGTCACACAAAAATGCGTTCTTAGCAATGAAAATAAATGAAAACATTTTTCAGAAATCCCTTGAAAATATAATATTTTTAAATCAAAGTATTTCCAATTCATTCTGAATACCAATCTGCATTCTTAATATCCTGCTCTGGAGATATTTTCTTCACTTTGGGACCAATTGTGATGTCTAGAAGACTCAGAGCTTTGGATAGTCAATTATGCCAAAGTAAATGCTTAACCGTGACCATTTCCGCCATTGCTGTGAGTAAGTTGGGCTAAGAGTAGGCAATTGGTCAAATGTTACCCAGTCAGCTTCTGTGGCAGAGGGTAAACTGGAAAACATCAGTCTTCCTGTTCTGAGTATGAGCCACTAACTACTACTGCATCATACTGGATGTCATGGTATCTTAATATAATAAAACATTGTGAAAAATAATTTTGCGATGACTTGTTTCCTCTTATATAAGGCTGGATAAATGTCTTCCTTCCTGCACTGATCAATAGAATGGACAGTCTGTGCCCTTCTCCATATATTTCCCAGTTTTGCAGCAATGGCTTCTCTAGTAATACTCTTTAAGAGAAGAATTAGATCAGGAAAAACAACGAGACAACTGTTCACAACTTCGTTCTAACAGAACACATTTTGTTTTTCTACCCACTTAAAAAAAAATAGCTCAGAAAATGTCTTTGGAAAGGCAGCACAAAGGGTCAAATATATTTTCTCTTTTCTCTCATTGGATGTGGACTTTAAAAGTGAGAATCAATTGTTGTTTTGTTTTCATTTTGGAATACACCTCCCAGTCCTAAATTTCCTCTTGATATTAAGCAGGTCCCGTGTCCTTGATCGACTCAGCTTCAAGCATTTATAGGACTGGCTGTGAAAGCTGTATCACCACTTCTTGCTTCCTTTAACTAAAGACAGACCATGAAAAAAACAATGGATGCTGACTGAAATGAGTGTCCCTCCATTCTGTTCTGAGAGATAACGAGATAGGTTGCTACAGAGATGCTTGTCAGATACGGAACTGGGTGTGGATACAAGGAAGGATGCAAAGTAACAAAGAAATATATTTATCTCCCTCTCTCCCTCTCCCTCTTCCCTCTCTCTGCTTTTATGACTTGTTAGTCAACAACACCATGATAGCATGTGCAGGTTTAGGTTCTAGGATTCCTGCAGATGTATCCTGTCTAATGCTTTCCAAAAGTACAACAGGAAAAGGAACAAACTCTCTATTGGAATACACCATGTGCCGCTTGGGTGGAGAGGGGGTAACAGAAAGGAAGGAGAACAGTGTAAACAAGGATAGCATTGATCATTTAGCTTAGAACTCTCTCCTGTCACTTAGTTCTGTATAGTTTCTTCCTTTACAACTGCAAAAAGGGACAAGTGTTTCAAAGACATACGTCCCCAGTGTCTACTTCCCTTACCTAGCTGCAACAGCTAGAAGGAAAAGCGCCCATTACATTTAAGTTTCTGACACAAGTTCATATAACCCTCTTTCCAATACAAACACATCTTCCAAATATTCAGCAAGTGAGTGATGAGCCTGATCGTGAAGCTTTCATTTCCTGTCTTTTTCACATGTGTGAATTCAAAGAAATCTTCCTGTTTGTTAAGACCCAGTTTTCCTTAGATGTTAACACCAATTAGAGTTTCCGCCAGAATAGACTCAAGTCAGAAAACACAGCAGTTTGTGGAGAATAAGTCAGGAAAGAGACAGATCACTGGAGGTAACCATATATTGCCACGTGAATCCAAAGTTTCTCAACCTCACCCATATTAACTTCAACTTCCAACAAGCAACTAGAGTTCTGAGAATTTAAGTCCACACCTATTAAAATGGCCAGGTTGAGAAACACTGCTTAGACTGTAAATGTGACTTTTGAAGAGTGAGACGCAGCCAGCTCAAAGCAGAGATGTGAAGGCTAGAAAACATCTTGAAGGGAATTTAGTCTAGCATGGAGAAGAAAGTCCATGTTTTACCTCTGTATGTATGTATGTACAGTATGTATGTATGTATGTATGTATGTATGTATGTATGTATGTGTATATCCCTGAAAAATGCATGGCTAATTTAAAATATTGCCAATTTCTACTTCCCCAAGACATCTTTTAGAGATCAAATCCAAAGTGTTGAACAATCTCAATATAAATATTTATTGAGTGCATGCTTGCCATTCTTATTATAAAGATATGATGGTGGGGTGCCAGTTAATTTATATTATTAAGCAATGTGTGACATGCACATTTGGTTTAGAGCAGGGGTGTCAAACTTGCAGCCTGCAGGCTGGATGCATCACGCACAGCCCAATTCTTAATCAGCCCAACTCCACAAAGGAAAAAAAGTCGCAATATGTCGTGATAGGTCACATGATGCAATCAAGTTTGACACCCATGGTTCAGAGCATCCAAGTTTCAAAGTAATGTCTTATAGGCACTGGATTTGGAGGTCAGATTAACTTTAAAATGACAGCAATATTGAAAATCAGACTTCCCCAATTACAGGGCACTTCAAATGTCTTGGATGACAATCTCTCTTATTCTACCCAAGAAGAGCAGATAGGATGGATGGGAATAGTCTGGTAGATCTATGTTGTCAGGCTGAAGAAGATTGTCTTAGGGTCAAGGTGCATGACCTTAGGGCCACATACAAAGCTTTCTCCCACTCCTGCCCAAATTTGTGTGCCGCCCCATCCAATAAGTTGTTAACAAATGATAGATGGACATGGTTAATTAAAAAGATCTCATGTGTAGAATAATCACTTTAACAATGTAGAAACTTTCCTTTTTTTGAAATCAGTCTTGACTCCTGGACACCGCCTGGAGAAGACCCTGCAGGATTTTTTTTATTAGATTTTTGGAAGTAGTTTGCCCCTGGTTTTTTCCTAGGGCAGAGAGAAAGAATGACTGGCCCAAAATCACCAAGCTGGCTTTGTGCCTAGGGCAGAACAAGAACATACTGGTTTCTAGCCTGGAGTCTTTAGCTATTACACTAAGGTAACTCTTAGGTAGAATCTAGGAAATTAAAAATCATTGAGCTTATGATACAAATTAGTGTGTGTGAAATTTAAAATAAGCCATAGGTACAGTAAAGAATGAGACAATTTGTTTTTGTGATCATTTCTCAGTTAATGGGTACCAAGTGTTATAGGTAGTTCTCAACTTATGACTGTAACGGAACTCAGTATTTTCATCTTACATCATGATGGTCATAAATTGAGGCATCCACATGACCAAGTTTACTTTTTTTTGCAGTGATTGTTAAGTGAACACTGCAGTCATAAAGTAAATGCAGGTTGCCCTCGTACATTCTCTTATGCCTCCAGTTCCTCTTAACCTTCATTTTATATTTAATCTAATTGTTATAAAAAGTTCTTGAAAAATTGACCCCATTGGGTTGAACTTATGACTTGTGTAAAAATTGATTAAGCCCAATTCTTCCCTCCTAAGAGTAGATTCTGGCAAACTATCTCTATTATTTAACATTATTGATGGATATGCAGATAGTCTATGTCTCTAGTAAAAATCCCAACATGAGGGAAATATTCATATGTACTGTACCTATATGATTCCTAAAAGTGCATATATGATTCTAATATTATTCTAACTAACAAGTAGAGTTAACATGAAGAAAGAATTACCATAATTAAAAAATCATGCTACAGTTTCAGCTATATTTGTTTTTTCAAAGTAAGAGCTGGCAGCAGCAGGATATTAAAATCAACAGAATTGAGTCGATGGGATACTCCAAAAAAAAAAAAAGCAGAATTCCACAGATGTTCACACTCTATTTCTAGAAACCTGTATTTCCTATGCATTGTTTTCCCTATCCTTGATCTTCCATTTTATGGTTATTTAAAAGGAAAACTGCAAGCAAGGGATCTTTTACAAACTATGGTTTGTCATTATTTAAATATTCCTGTTGCCAGCATTCTTCAATTAACAGACGTTGCTGATTCAGCATATATTCTGCAGTGACTATCACTACTGTATTATAGACTTGGGATGTAATCTCTTCTTTTTTGGGGGAGCGGTGTCTTTGAGTCAATCTTGATTCCTGGCAACTGCTTGGACAAATTCCTGCAGGTTTCTTGGCAAGATTTCAGAAGTGGTGTGTGCCTGCATTGCCTGCTTCCTAGGACTGATAGTATGTCTGGCCCAAGGTCATCCAGCTGGCTTTGTGCCTAAGAAAGGACTAGAACTCATGGTCTTCTGGTTTCTAGCCGGATGTCTTAACCATTATATTAAAAAGGCTTTCAATCACTACTAATTCCTTATTATACAACATTTGTTACCTGATTGCAGCATATATAGTAGAAAGGTTTCTTGCTGTTCTGATAAATTCTAATGTCTCTAAAAACAACACAGGAAAGAAGACATTGCCAGGAGGGAATGCAGAGGTGCCATTCAGCCAGTTCCGACAGGTTCCGGAGAACCGGTAGCAATAATCCGGAGAACTGGCAAATACCATCTCTGATTGGCTGACCATGACAAACACCACCTGTGATTGGCCAACCACATAGCCATGCCCACCAAGCCACACCCACAGAACCAGTAGTAAAAAAAATTGAATCCCACCACTGAGGGAATGTATTACCTCCTCCTTGAA
>JANHJO010008497.1:21270-33347 GCA_032468235.1 Pseudoxyrhopus heterurus | reverse complement strand
ATAATTTTACCCAGTTTTCCGGGGTAAAATTAGGACCTCGGCTTATACTCGGGTCGGCTTATACTCGAGTATATACGATATTCCATGGCATAACAATTCACATTAATTTAATGGTCCATTATTGAAATATAGGGGAAATATATGAAGATCTGTTGAATATGACCATCCCAAACATTTTATTCTGCCATAAGGTTCCTTAGATGTATGTTGTTGCATATTAGTACCCAATGTTCTCCACTATGGCCATGCTGACTGGAAGTGAGAAAAATTACAATTCAGAACTGTTGTAGAATATCAGGTTAATGAATTATTTATAGCAATATATAATGAAAATACTGAAAAGCTTAAATTTATTTTCATTAAATAATCTTGCATAGAGTGAACATTCTATTGTCATGTGCAGTTTACAGCTGAATATGTGTAAAACATGATTGTCAAATCTTTTAAAGTATAAGACATGAAAACAAAGGCATAGAGATTGTCAATCATCACATATTTCTTTGAAACAAAATAACTTGTGAGCTTTGTAAACAATGTATTCTTACACTTTTAAAGTGAAGACAGTGCTGACTTAATTATTCTTTCATTTATTTAAATACAATTGAGATTAGAGATGACAATATATTTTGCCATTCCTAAAATGTAAATGCCTTCATATTTATCTGATTCTTTTGAGGTTTGTTGAATTGAATTATAAAGAATAAACCTGAATACAATATAGCTCTCCTAACTCACTGTAGTAATGTGTACTAATTCAACTTCAAAGATCCCTACTAAGTTAAAAAACAATTCTGCAAAGAATAATTCAAGATAAGCCCATAAAGTATTATGGTACAAAATATAATAACCAATCCCCCATCCACTGTGATATCACTAAGCAAATCCTAGCCTTTTTGAACTTGTAACCCAATGTCAGATGCAAGTATGTAAGATAGATTCCCAAACCCCGGGCTCAGGGGTGGGCTACAAATTTTTTTAGCAAGGGGTTCGCTACCCTGTTGCTGGATGGGCGTGACCATGGTGGGCGTGGCCTAGTCGGCCTCCTGCACCACAGGGGAGGGGCTTTTCGCCCTCCCCAGGCTCCGGATGCTTTCCTGGAGCCTCTGGGAGGGCGAAAATGGCCTTCCCCGGGTTCCAGAGGCCCACCAGAAGCTGGAAATGGGCCCATTTTCTGACTTCCAGTACTTCCGGTAGGTCCATTTTTCACCCTCCGCAGGCTCTGCAGGCTTTCCTCAAGCCTCCAGGAAGGCGAAAACGGCCTCCCGCGTGCTTCAGAGGCCCATCGGAAGCCGGGAATGGGCCCATTTCCCAACTTCTGGGAGACCCGTTTTTCGCCCTCCCTGAGCCTCCATGCAGGCCCTGCACTTACCTGGGATCCAAAACGAGTCACATGGAGACTCCTGGGAGGGGTGGGGTGGGATGGGTGGGCAGGGCCAGCTAGGAGTGGGATTTGGGGGTTCGCCAAACTGGGCAGACACTTAGCAAAAGGATCGCCTGTACCCACAGTAGCCCACCCCTGCCTGGGCTGCAGCCAACTACCGGGCCGTGGCCTGAACGAAGTAGCACTTGTGCAAGTGGCGGACAAGTGTGTGTGCTCAAAACTGCACTTGCACAAGCGGTGAGCCCTTTTGCTCACGTGCAAAGCTCCACTCACACGAGTGGAGAAGACTTGAGCGGAGGGTGCTTGTGCTTGCGTGCAAAGCTCCATTCATGTGAATGGAGCTTTGCGCATGAGCATTCTCCACTTGCACAAGTGGAGCTTCGCTGCAAGCACAAGTGCTCTCCACTCATGCAAGTGGAGTTTTGCGCGCGAACAGAAACACCTGCCAACTTAAGCACCCTCCTGTTGCATGCAAAGCTCCATTTGTGCGAGTGGAGGGCACATGCCCACACCGCTTACACCAATACAGCTGTGCCCACCTGCGTGCGCCTGCCGGTCACATGCCTTCTCCCGTGCCAAGCCAGGCTGCCAAGGTGGAAAGGTTGTATAATACATGATGTATAATACATGTGGTTTCACAAGCCATGTTTCATCATTATTTCCAACCCTCAACTTGTAGATACCTAACATGCTCACTATCTTCATTTTGTCCTCAATGGGAGATAATACAAACTTCAAATAACAGCATATTAGAGCACACCATTTCTGAAGGAACAATCCTCAGGCATCAAATATTTTCCTCCATTGGTCTGTTCAATATGAAAGTCTGGAGAGCAGAACTTGCAATGATCACCTTTCCTTAGTTCTTCTGTTACTAAAGTCCCTTATACTTTTTGTGAGTTGTTTTATGAATACTTTGTATATTCTTCCACAGTAGGTATGTTGTGTCTTTTGTAATTCTTGTTCAAGAGGTTGAAGCAATGCATGTGGAAGATCATCTTCAAACGAATACTGGAAAAGTATTAGAAACATTGTATTGATAAGTTAGATTTACCAATGCCATTCCAAGAATGCCAGGTTTTCTGATGTAGTTCTGAAACTGCTGTTACACAATATACTGCATTTTATAAATATGTATTTCTAAGTAAAATAATCTAGGTCCAGTAAAAAACATGCCCCTACATTTAATATTCTTAATCATCATCAGGCAAGGCAGCAAAATCATCTAATTATTCACAATGTTCAGTTACTGTCACTTTAAATAAAATTTAAAAAAATGTAAAAAACACAAAGATTCACACAAAGATACATAAAAATCATATTAGCATTTAAATTGATGCATTAATTTTTGTGGAGCACATTGTTCCAATAAAATGGCTTTAGTGTAAAATATAAATATATATTTTATTCTTGAATATTTCAGAACATATTCTGGAATGTGCACTTTCATTATCTTTATTTATTTTTAAAAATAAAATAAGTAAAATTTGTTGTATAACTGGTAATAATAGATTTATTGGAAGGCTTGAGGTAGAGTTCTAAGAAGTGTTTTTAATTTTGAAAGTTCAAATTAAAATGTTTACTTACATTTTTAATTGCATAATAAACAGCACGAAATGTTGGCTGCTTATCATCATGGTAAACTCCTCTATTTCCATGAAGAATGAATATTCCTTCCTTTTCTGCCTCCTGACAATTGCTCCCATAAATACAATGGTCGGGCCGATAGTTCCATTGGCAAGGAAAAATAAAAAGGCTTTCTATAGAGAAAAACAAAAAAATCATTCATTACAATTTTTCTAGGCAAACTGTTCATTGAAGGACTTAGGCCCGTGATGGTGAACCTATGGCATGCGTGCCAGAGGTGGCACGCAGAGCCCTCTCAGTGGGCACATGCACCATTGCCAGCTGCTCTTCTGATTTCTGGTGCGCCAGCCAGCTGGCCTTTGCAGGCACTGGAGCACTGGAAAATGACCTGAAAAACGGCCAAAAAACAGGCTTTTTTGGACCTTTTCAGGCCATTTTTTGGTGCGAAAAACAGCCTGAAAGACAGCCTGAAAATGGCTCAAAAACAGCTTGAAAAGTGGCCTGGAAACGGCCCCAAAAAAGCCAAAAATGTCCCGGAAAACAGCCTGAAAATGGCCAAAAAAGAGGCCGGTTTCCAGGCTGTTTTTGGTGCAAAAAGCAGACTGAAAATGGCTTAAAAACAGCCAGAAACGGCCAAAAAATGGCCAAAAACCAGACATGCGCGCACCTGGCAGCTGGTATTTGGTTTTCCAGGGCTCTGGCACACGCACGAGCATGCACACGCGTTCCGATTTGGGCACTTGGTGCCAAAAAGGTTCGCCATCACTGACTTAGGCTGTCAAGTCCAAACCCTTATTCAACGGAAAAATAAAAATTAAAGCATGTCTAATAGTTTACTGTCCAGACTTTGCCTGAATACTGTACATACAACAAAGTGTAGTTCAACTGTTGAAATGTGTTACCATTAAAAAAAAAAATCCTAGCATTAAACTGAAATGTCTTCCTCCAACTTAATACCATTATTCTGTGTCTGGCACTTTAGAACAGTGATGGCAAACCTTTTAGGGAGTGAGTGCCCAAACTGCAACCCAAACCCCTTATTTATTGCAAAGTGCCAACAGGGCAATTTAACCTGAATACTGAGGTTTCACTACCAGTGGTGGGATTCAAATTATTTAACAACCCGGGTAGGCATGGCTGGGGGGGGGGGGGTCATGTGACTGACTGGGTATGGCCAACTCTACATCACTCATGTGGGTGGTGCCTGTATGGGACAGGCAGGGTTGGGGTGGGTGGAGCGGAAGGAAAGAAAGATCCAATCTGTGTGTGTGTGTGTGTGTGACACAGAGAGAGAGAAAGATGAGAGAGGGAGATGATGAGAGAAAGAGATGATGAGAGGGAGAAAGAGATGAGAGAAGGAGAGAGAGAGAAAGATGATGAGGGAGAAAGAGAAAAAATGAGAGAGGGAGATGAGAAAGGGAGAATGAGAGAGAGGGAGAAAGAGAGGGCGGAAGAGGGAGAGATAGGGAGAAAGATGATGAGAGAGAGGGAGAAAGATAAAAAGAGATGAGAGAGGGAGAGGGGGAGATAGGAAGAGATGATGAGTGGGAGAAAGAGATGAGAGAGGGAGAGAGAGCGGGCACGGCCGCCAGCCCTGATATAACTCTCCAAGATTAGATCGGATCTCTCTCTTCTCTCTCTCTCACACACACACACACAGAGGTTAGATTGAATATCTCTCTCTCTCTCCCCCCCCCTCTCTCCCCCCTCCCCCTGCCTGCCTAAGGCAGGCTTAAAAAGTCTGCCAGGCCCGGCATGCTGCATATGCCCCTCGCTCACCCCTTTGCTTCCCTCACTCATCCAACAGCGGGGATGGAGAGCGAGGAGGGGCCTGCATTCCTATGTGCTGCCGTTGGTGTGTGCTAACACTGCTTTTCCCTTCTTCGTCCCAGCAGTGGGGATGGAGAGGGAGGAGGGCCTGTGTTTCTATGTGCTCCTGTTTCTGTGTGCTAATGCTGCTTTTCCCTTCTTCATCCCAGCAGCGGGGACGTAGAGAGAGGAGGGAACAGTGGCGGCTGCTAGCGTTGAGGAGACAGTGCCACACAGAAATGGTAGCATGCTGCTGGGCAATCTCGTGCGAAGAAGGGAACAGCAGCGTTAGCACACAAAAACAGGAGCACACAGAAATGGCAGCACCCAGGAACGCTGGCCCCTCCTCCCTCTTCATCTCCGCTGTGGAGCGATTTCGTGCGAAGAAGGGGCCTAGCAAAGAGGGGAGAGTGCGAGATTGCTGCTTCTGGGATGAGGGGACCCGGGAAGAGGCTGGGGCTGGCTTACCCGCCTTCTGTTCCTCTCACAGTCAGCTTTCCCAGTCTAGCTTGATGCAGGCTTCCTCCCCAGGCCCCCGTCCATCCCCCGTCAGCCGGACAAAGCTAGGCAAAAAGCCAGCCCTCAGCGGCACCCAGCTTCACCGACAGTAGGCTTGGAAAGGGCAATGTGAGTTGCGCTGTCACCTGAGTCAAGGAGGGAGAACGTGAGTGAACACCGAGGGGACCACGGAGGGAAGCCAGGGAAAGGGGCGAGTGTAGGGCATCCGCAGCATACCGGACCTGGCAGACTTTCTAATCCTGCCTAAAGCAGGGAGGGAGGGAGAGATATATCCAATCTAACATGTGTGTGTGCGAGAGAGAGAGAGAGAGAGAGAGAGAGAGAGAGAGAGAGAGAGAGAGAGACATCCAATCCAATCTTGGAGTTATATCAGGGCTGGCGGCCATGTGCTCTCTCTCTCTCTCTCTCTCCCTCTCTTATCTCTTTCTCCCTCCCTCTCATCATCTTTCTCCCTCTCTCTCTCACACAGAAGCTCGACTGGGGAGGGAGAATGTTAGCAAGCCAGCGATGCTTCCCTCCAGCCTTTGCCCAAAGCCCCGTGCCGCACCAGGAGGCTGAAGTTGAAATTTCTGCCCTCCTCTGACCCATGCATACCTTGGCAACAGGACTGTTTCTCTCCACCTCCTTTTTCTGTTTTGTCTGCCGGATCGGCACAGGGGGACAAACCTAGCTTTGCTGCCCATTGCAGCTAGGAATCTCAAAGCCAAGAATAAACATTGGTGTTCATTCCAGGTGAACACAGCCAGCCAGGGTGCTAGATCGCCCCCCTAAAAACTCCATCTCTCAAGGAGCCCAGCTGAACTTTTGCGCACCACTCGCTGAAGCGGAGGGTGGGGTGGAGCTAATACATGGCCAAGCTAAGTGCCTGAAGAAGCCCAGTGGGGTGGAGCTAATACATGGCCAAGCTAAGTGCCTGAAGAAGCCTAGAGGTGGGGCATCCCAACTCCAGCAGCTCTGCAGGAAAAGAAACTGCTTTTTTTTGCCGAGCCGATGAAGGGTTGCATTGGGCTCAGCCTAGTTATGGGCTTCAGGAGGAGTCATTGTGAAGCATGTGAGTGAAAAAGTTCACTCAATCAATTTCAACTTCACAAGATCTTTTTCTTTCGCAAGAAGTTGGAATTGATTGAGTGAAATGCAACAGAGAAACGCGATTGGAGCTGGGCTGGGGCGACAGAGTGGGCTCTGCATGCCACATCTGGCACACATGCCATAGGTTCACCATCACGTCCATAGGGTCTCCTGACATCAGTTGTCAGCTGGATTTCATGGGGCTCAGCGGAGCCCGCTAATTTCCAAGCCGTTCTCGCCACGACATCAACCGGAAGTCAAACTGTTAACTTTTAAAGTGGCTTGTGGGTGGCACAATGGCTTAGCAGTTAAGAAGCTGGGCTTGTCAGCTGGAAAGCCAGACCGAGTGCTGTGTAATGGGATAGCTGCTATTACTTGCCCAGCTCCTGCCAACCTAGCAATTTGAAAGCATGCAAATGTGAGTAGATACAGTAAATAGATACCATTTTGGTAGGAAGGTAACAGTGTTCCATGATGTCATGCTGACCACAGAAATGTCTTCAGACAGTACTGGCTAAATGGCCTAGAAACAGAGCTGAGCACCATCTTCTAAAGTTGGCTGTGACTAGCGGAGAAAAACCTGCAAGGGGAGAGGGAACTCCAATGATTTGTGACCACATTATTCAGAGGACTTCCTCTTTCATAGATTTGTCCAGATCAAGATTTTATTTAGTGGCCTCTCCCTTATGACTCAAGGATTTGAGTGAAAAGGATCATGACTTAAGAAAAGAGCTTTGGCAACATGCTGTTAGCTCTATATCCAACCTTTTAAACTTTTTGTAATATGTTATAGTTTTTTTAATGTTTTATTCCGCTGAGTTTGCTTTATTGATCTGGTTTTATTCCATAGCTATTACTTGTTTTAGTGTGACTCAAGTGTTGCCAGAACACGGAGATTCACTTAAAGTTTATGCATATAGCCTTGACATCAATAATTCTGATGGACAATGAAAAATTTGGCACATAATTTTTTTTACACTTTCTTGAGAAGCAGTCATCAAGCTGGCTTAATCTGGGCAGTCAAGTTCTTCAAGGTTTTTTTGCACTTTGTTCAAAAAGAAAAAATGAGGATTTAAATGGTTCAATTAAAAATGACTCCTGCATTTGCCATTTCCATTTGGATAACTAAATTTATTCTTCCATTTTCATATGTCCACCCTGTTTGCAGAAGTTTAGCATATTTGTTTCTATATCCAAATGTTGAGACTGAAGTGCAAAGGTGAGATTGATAAAGATACGGTCCAAATCCATCTGGAAGTAGTGTTTTGTTTGTATTCATGGTTCTTGCTTAAGGATAGAAAAAAGCTGCCAATGCTTGTGATAGTTCCTGACTCCTTAGCAAAAACAAAACACTTCACCACCTGCCTGAATTGCCAACACAGATTCTTTATCTAGATTCTAGATGGAAAAGATGCCAAGTAAGAAAAAAAAACTGAAAGAAATGCAGGTAACAGGAACAAAGCACATGTATGTGGGGTAAATGGTATGAGGCTATAATATTATATATTGAAGTTTTGATGTTGGTTTTACAGAATAATAATGTAATGATGAGATTGTTGTAACTAAGTATCAACTTATGGTCTCTTGGTTTCTAGCCTGACATCTTAACTACCACACCAAATTCATGAAATAAAACCTCAGTGTTAACTAGAAAAAAAAAAGAAAGAAGTTCTATTAATCATTGTCTCAGTACTCATGTCACAGGAAGCTCTGTAGGAAATAAACCCTAATCAGAAGTTTGTAAGCTTTTTATTCTTGTTTTAAAAGTTTTTGCTGAATTTTAAGGGTGGCGCATAACATTATTTCCAGGCATGGGAAATAATATATTGTCACTATATAAGTGATTTTGAACAATATATAAGGCATTTTGAAATAATTAAAGTGCTCACTACAATCTGATATACTTACTCTAAAGAATTACACAACGATTTGTATAATTTACTAAATGGCTTCTCCCCTGAGATACCTGACCCTAACTTTACTAGCCTGAAACTATTTCCCCAGACACTATTAATGCAGCTGTGATATGGATACAGCAGGTATATCTGTTGTTCATAAAAAAATTAGGGTCTTGTTTTGCTACTTTTTATGCTATGAATAGTGATTTTGTTATATTTAGTTTTGATTTATGCACTACCCACAGTGCCTTTGGTTAATGGGCAGGCATATAGATATGTTAAATAAATACGATAATTAAGCCCTGCATGAGTGCCAAGCCACACTATTACTCTGACTTTCAATCAAGCACACTTATTGACTAAGGCCAATTCTTCTATATATATAAAAGAGAAGTCCGGGAGGGATGTAAGTTTGTATGTGCTCTATACAAAATTACAGTTCTCCACCAATCTTTCCCAAACTTGGTACATAGGTACCTTTCTGTAGGGAGACGGTCCCTGTCGAGGTCACGAACCCCTAAACACCCCAGAACACCCTGAAAAATCATGGCAAAATGTACACCCACACCAAAACAGGAACAAAGCTGTACTGAGCATGCTCACATTTTGAACATCACAGTACAGTGCATGCCCAACAGTTCCAACAATGCCACTTCTACCTCACCCCAGAGGCAGAGCAGCGTGGCTTTAACCCACCAGCTTCAACCCAACAGTGGAGCTTCAATCTTCCCCTCAGCTTCCTTTGCTCTTCTCCTCAGCTCACCTTCTACTAAAAGTAGGCTGTATTTGTAAGGCACCGTTCCCCTTTGCCCTGTCATTGCCCAGTCGCTGGATTTCTAAGGTGCCCGCACCTTGCCCCTTCACCCCACAGTGCCATCACCCATGTGGGAGTGGGCGGCGGGGCCTTCCATCCTTCCAGGCCCCTGCTGCACCATTAGGGAACCCGCCTCTGCTTCATGGGAGCTTCTCCTTGAGAGGCAGCCAGGGGCAGAGCTGATGCAGCACTTTTACTTTTGGGGCTGTGAACTGGCCGCTGAACTGGGCCCTCATGTGTGTCGGGGTGCAGTGGGGGTTTTCCCTGCCCAGCCCGGAGCTGCCCAAATCTTAGAGCACGGCTGCGCCCCTTTTCCTCAAAACCCACTCGAAGTTCCAAGCCGCTGCCACAACGAAGGAAAGGGAAGATCTCGGCAGCTCCGGGATAGACAGGAAAAAACTCCACCGCGCTCCGACGTGCCCGAGGACCCAGTTCAGCTTCGCACATTCCGCCGGGCCTGATCTTCTCTGTGGGGCGCTCCTTCCCCATGCGAGGCTGAACTGGACCCTCGGGTGCGTCGGGGCACGGTGGGGTTTTTCCCTGCCCAGCCCGGAGCTGCCCAGATCTTAGAGCGCGGCTGCGCCCCTTTTCTTCAAAACGTCGGGGCTTCACGTGGAGGCCCCAGCGGGGGCAAAGAATGTGGTGGGAGTTGCAGAGGCTGGTGCGAGGCTGGCGGGAGCCGCAGGAGGCACTGGAGCTGCGGTCGAGGCTCCAGAGGACGCTGGAGCCTCCAAAGACGCCAGGATGCTGAAGGATGACGTGCGACAGTTTGCTGAAGCCCAGACGTCTTCGGAGGCTCTGGCATCCTCCGGAGCCTCTACTGCAGCTCTGGTGCCTCCTACGGCTCCCGCCGGCCTCGCACCGGCCTCCGTGACTCCTGCTGCAATCTTAGCCCCTGCTGGGGCCTCTGCATCAATCTTTGGCCCTCCCACACCCGCCAAGCCTTCCGCGGCCTCTCCCGCGGCCACCTCCGGGTCCCGATGGCTGTTCCCGTGACATCCCTGGCTCCCGTGGCATCCTCCGGAGCTTTGAAAGTTTACAAAAAAAATACCCATGCAATGCCGGGTAATAAGCTAGCAGGTTATAATTTGTAACCTGCTGGAGCTTAATACTGATGGAAATTTGCTGGCAAGATCACTTCCCTAGAGGTACTCTTTTACCATTGCATTTCTAAAAGAGAATTTTCTAGTTCTGAGAAAAAAGTAACTTTTCACCACATTTATAAGCAATTGGACTTGAGTTAGAAAACTTAAAAACATAAACATAAGAATTGTTTCATATAAATGTTCATAGTCTTGATACTATCTTCTTTTTGATAACTATAATATTTTAATGGATTATGATTACAGTGAGAGATTCTTACAAATTTAGCTTTTCAACCAACCTTATCAAAAATCTTTTTTTAAGGAGTGTATTTGTAACATTTAAACTAACCTGCCTCTCATTTAATGTAAATATTTGTACATAAATAAGATACTCACAACTAATTTTATTTGACAAAAATCATGATGACAAACTTGGAATTGGGGCTTTCCAAGAATATACAAATGGAGAAGCTTGAAGAATTATCAGGGGCTATATGTTTTATTCTACTTTATTTCATCCCTTTTATTATATCTCTGTTATAATACAGTACTCTTTGGATTTAAAGAACACTTTCTGTCAGACCCGCTGTCAAGCCTCATCATGGGCTTGCCATTCACGCGGGGGTAATGGTGACGGGCGGCACACCCACGCAGCAGCCGTCAGGTGCCGAAGGCTCTGGATCCATAGGAGCGCCGGATGGCGGTGCGCGTGAGGGCCAGATGTAGGGTTAAGGGATCTAATTAGTAAATATATATAAGCAGCGCTTTGAGCCGGGCGGCTCAGCGCTGGCTTTTTCGGCGTTATCCAAATCTCGCTGTACCGTTGTGTATCCGGATTAAAGCAAAAGAAGTTATCCACGTTCTCTAGCCTGTGTGTCTTCATTGCTATTGCGAGTCAGCAAGGAATAGTTGAGACCCGCCTCCATTCAAAATCCAAGAAAGAAAACCCCTGACTCCATTGAGGTAGAGAAGAGTTTGAAATGATAGCAGCAAAAGAAAAGCAAGATCTGAGCCAAAAAGCACGAAACTTACATATTGAAAGTCTCCCCAAAACCCTCCCCCAGGGACCCAGGCTGAATGTCCAATCCACATCCCGCATAGTGTCATGTGGGGCACATCTTCAGGTGGTTTTCATCCATCTGGAGATCTTGGCCGGTTGGCCTTGATTAGGTGTAAACAACTCCATTCAGCAGTGCAGTCATTCTTGAGAGCAAACCTCCCTTTTAGTTCACATGGGTATTCCTCACAACAGCACACTTCCCAAACCCCACTGCCATGCCCCCCCTCCCGATTACTATGGCAGCCAATAGCAAGCAAGCATCAAAGGGAAAACCCAGGCTGGAGATCCGGCTGACACTGCCCATTTCTGCTGCATCTCATTTAACTTTTTAGAAGTGTAGGTACAGGGCTGAAGGACCCTTTGCTTGTTTTCCTGTAGAAGCACTGCTCTCACTGGGACATCACTGGTATCAGCCTGAATGATGAAGGGGGCACTGCGGTCTTGGTGTTTCAGCACTGGCTCCGCTCCAAACAAGCGCTTAAGCTTTTCGAGTGCAGCCTCACAAGAACCAGGAAGAATATATTCAGAAAACAACTGGCTCAGTTTATCCAAAGGGCTTTCAAACTAAAACTGAAGTGGGCGGGTGACCAATCTTTAGGACCTAATCCCAAGCATAAACTCTTAAGACAACCAATCACACAATGAGGTAAGGAGTGATGGGAAGAAAAACTCGGATTTCCATCTAGGAGATGTAGGAAACATATCCAGCCATAAAGGATTCAGATGCCTATACACTAATGCTCATTTATTTATTTAGTGTATGGCATATCGTACATGGACTAGCAATATACCGTATATACTCGAGTATAAGCCGACCCGAGTATAAGCCGAGGTCCTAATTTTACCCAGGAAACCT
>JANHJO010008495.1:14972-25798 GCA_032468235.1 Pseudoxyrhopus heterurus | reverse complement strand
CTCGCGCAGCCGCTCCCCCAGGAGCGGCTGCGCGAGCAGTGGCGGCTGCATTGTCACCTCCTCCACGACAGGGGCCGCTGTCAGTCGGGATACGGGAAAGCCTTGGCCACCGGATGTTGCGTAGCTGTGCGCGGCCTGGCTTGGCGGTATCGCTGGTTCGGGCTTGCGGTGTGGCGGAGGGAGGGTAGTCGTATTCGCCGCTGCGGCAGAGGGCGTCGGGGTAGGAAGGGAGGACGGCCTGCCGGAGGAGCAGGCGCCGAGGAGGCACGATGCCCACCGTGGAGGAGCTCTACCGTAATTACGGCATCCTAGCCGACGCTAAGGAAACCGCTCCGGAGGTAGGACGCGACTGGGGTGTTTTTTGGGCTGGTTTTTTTTTTTTTGCCCCTGGGGCTTCGGGCTCTGGCCTAGCGGGGCAGGGCAGGGAAGGGAAGCCCTCGGCTCTCCTTTTAGTTGCTGGGTTTGGATGCGTCGCCTCGGCCACCGCGGCACGAAGGAGCCGGTAGGCCGAGCAACGTCGCCAAAGGCCGGGGATCCTTCCTTCTCCGTGTTCGTTTTGTTTACCCCAATGCCGCTTTCATTGCCAGTTTACGAAGGCGAGCGCCTTTGGAGGCTTATTCCCAAGGGGGGAAGCTGGTGGAGATGGCTGCTCTCGTTTCTCCCGCGCGCTTTGCCGGATGGATAGGATTCAACTTAAAAAATAAATAAATAAATGAACAGTAGACGCTGCTAAGATGGGCAGAAACGATGATTGGTGGACCCTAAAATCCTCTTTTGCCCTCTCTCTCCCCGTGCGAAATTTTGTGAGTGCGTGTCTCCGCCTTTTAAGAGGTACTCTTCGGAGGACTCCCCAGAATTAAAACGAAGCGGTAAGCTTCTGGGGTGCTCTTTCTTCAGTCTGCCAACTGGAAGGTTTTGTAGACGGGATCCTCTGAAAATGGACTTAAAATAAGGGTCCCTTTAAGTTCTGTGGGGTTTTCTTTAGGCTGCGGTTTGTTTTGATCTTTTGTAAGTGCTGGGAAGTAGCGATATTGCCTTGGCAGCATGGATCATTTCATTGAGAGTGTATGCTTTTCCCTAGGAAATGGTCATCTGTGCAATAGTAAAATATGCCTCTGTATTTCAGTAAATCGCAACATTTATCTTTCTGCGTGTTAATTAAGACAGGGTAGAGAATTGAGTGCTTTTTCTGTTGTGGATAATGTAAAATGCCAATTTTTAAAACAAATCGAAGTGCTCATGATTTTCCTTTGAAACATTTTGTTTCTTAAAATACATTGGGATATGATAAGATGTCATATAAAAAAAAATCTGCCTCGAGAAATATTTAAGGCTTTTCTGTCTGGCAGGTTCTTATACCATTGTTGTATAAAATATCAAGTGTATTTTTTCCTTTTGAAAAAAGGCAGTTAATCATTTTGCAGTGCAATTAGGTGAAACCTTTAATTTACAATTTCTGGAGGATTAGCCAGTTGCAGCAAAAAATGGTGTCACTGAATATTGTCTTTAAGGAGTTACAGGCACACTTCTAACTTACATGATTATGTAGCATATATTATATAAACATTTTCTATGTTAGATATGCCTCATAGGATACAGCAGAAGTCCCGTTTTTCTTTATTTCATTTCAGTCTTGTACTGAAATTTTCAGCATATTAGAAAGCAAAACTGTACAAATAGTGCACTTATATGGTAAGAAGACTAGATCCCAACCCCACCCTGCACATTTAAAATGAATTGGCCTCTTCAGATTTTCTGAAAATATACCGGTAGTAACTATATGTTTTGTGTAATCTTCCCTTTTGGAAGAGACGTATTTAAATAAATTCAGGATCATTGGCCTTTTGGGTGAATACAGTATAGTAGATTTTTAAAAAACATAGAACCTGCTAAGTAGAGAAAATATGGTTAGGCGCACACACGCACACACACACATACATACCACAACTGCTGGTATCTCCTTAATTAAGGCAACAGGATCCAAGGAGAAAATGAAACTTCTTTAAGAATTTGCCAGTGCAGTATTCATTTCCATGTCTATGCTGAATCACATTTGGATTGCCGTACAGCCCTATTGTTAAAATACTTTCAGTCCTTTTACAGATTAAGCTTAGTGTTCAAAAGCCAATATACATTAGAATTGCAACAGCTATAAATGATGCTTAGCCTCATGAACTTCCAAAGAAAGGCCATTCTTAACTGTAAAAAGGCAGCAGACATTTTCTGGTTGCCTGGTATATATGGAGAATGATAAAAACAGCGCTCGTGAAAGATTGCAGTAAATTGTTTCCATATGTATATACATTATTTCATAGGCTAACACTTTAATATGCTAGCTAGGGTGGGAGCTAGCATATTACACTTTTTACACTTTATACTGTCAAAAAACGTGTAGCAGTATAGCACTACTCAATCATTACAAAATGTGAGAAACTTTCAAAGTAATATGTCTCTGTTCAGTGTTTAGTCAGAAATGGTGGGATAATCCATGAATTGTTATCATTTGCTTATGCGAAAATAATTTTCAGGAAAATGTAATTGTTTTAATTTTTCATTCTCTCTTCTTTTCTAGCACAAAGATGCTTATCAAGTTATCTTGGATGGTGTCAAAGGGGGTGCTAAGGAGAAGAGATTAGCAGCACAGTTTATTCCAAAGTTCTTCAAACATTTTCCTGAGTTGGCAGATTCTGCTATAAATGCTCAGTTGGATCTTTGTGAAGATGAAGATGTTTCAGTAAGTGCCTTTTTCTTTACAAAAGGGAAAATGCTATTGGAATGTGCATTGATACAGTACCTGAAAATCGCATTAACAATACATTTTATGTGCCTATTTTGCCCATTCTCTGCAAGCACTTGCAAAATCTTTTTAGGTTATGATGTAGCTGTTAAGATTGTTAATCATAGTCCATCCCCTGTGCTATTATTTCTGCTGTTTTGTACAATTAAAATATATACAACAGTTGCCGAATTACATTGTAAATCTACTAATAGCATAATATGCTAGTTTTGATTCATTGAAATCCTAAATATTGTTCATGCTGGATTTTATATTTTACTAGCTAATGACCCGGCGTTGCCAGGGTATAGTTGGGGCTGACACTGTTAGTAGCTGTATGTGTGACAGTTTTCCTTTCCTTTCCTTTCCCTTCCCTTCCCCTTCCCTTGTGTCCCTCGTTTTCTTTCCCCTTCCCTTCCTCCTTTCCTTCGCTTCCCTTCCTTTTCCTCTTCCTCCTTTCCTTTTCTTTTGCCTTCCCTTCCCTTCCCTTGTCTTCCTGCTTTCCTTTTGTGTCCTCTTCCCTTCCTCCTTTTATTTACTTTCCCCTTCCCTTCCATTAGTCCTTTCCTTCCTCCTTTACTTTCCTTCCTTTGTGTCTTCCTCCTTTCCCCTTGAGTTCCCTTTTCTTCGTCCTTTCCTTTTCCCTTCCTTTCCTGTTCACTTCCCTTCCCTTCCCCCTTTCCTTTCCCCTTCCTTCCCCTATGACATGCTGCAAGCATAGAATTCTGCAGCCTACAATTCCCAGCGTTCTTTGCCCGATTTGCATGCCTTGCCTCTATTGGCTGGAAAACCTCCGATTTGCATACATTGTCTGTATTGGCTGTTGGTGCCTCTGCAACTGCAGAGGTCTCTGCACATGTGCAGTAAAGCTTGGCAGTGAAAACTTGGTGGGGTTGTCCACTTTGGCACCCTTTTTCAGGGGCAAAAAACCCCCAAATGAGTTTGGGACCCCCGCAGTGCTGATCTTACAACGGTAAACTGTGTATGTGCCAGGTTTGGGCAAGATTGGTTGCTCTGTGTAGGAGCGTACAGAGCACATACACACACACTCACCCCACCACACTTCTGTTCTATAGATATAAGATAAGATATTGTGATGATTCTGATGCCGAATCTTCTGTAATTTGGACATATATTATCCAGTTGTTCCATGTGTATCTTTTTTTTTTGTTGATAGATCCGGCGCCAAGCAATCAAAGAATTACCTCAGTTTGCTATGGGTGATAACCTCCCTAGGGTAGCAGATATACTTACCCAGCTTCTGCAATCAGGTGAGAACAATTATTGTATTAGTTTTAGTAAAAGGCACGGTTAAATATTCATTGCTATAGCTTCCTTGCTTCAGCTTTCTTATTGTTTTCTTAACAGAAGTTGTACTATTATATTTTTGAAAAATTTCTCTTCCCTTTATTCTCGTTATTTTTCATATTATTCCTGAGTATTATATTTTCCCATTGAAAATACGGTATGAATAAGGGATGTTGTGATCTAAAAGATAGATGCTAATTTTGAGTCTTTATTAGCACTGCTAACACTACATAATGCAGAAGAAACATTTGAATAGAAGACACTTTGCAGCTTCAAATTCTTTCTTAGGTATTACCTATATAATTATATGGTCACTAAAGTCAAAATCAACTTGATAGCATATAACCCACTGGAAAATCGTGCTTTAAATACTGCTTTGGAAGTGCACCCACAAAAGCTAAAAACTGGCATTATCTGCCGGTTTTTTAAATAATGATGCCTCCAAGTTCAGTTTTATGTTTGTGTCCAGTGCAAAATGAACCTTTTTCTTTTGTTCTTATTGCAGTCATATACTTATATACTTGGTATATATCTGTACATGCAAGTTTATTGTAAATATTTATCCAGAATCATTTTTCTCTAAATTTTGTATTTTCACTGTCTTGGTTTCTTTGTAAGGGTTTTGCCTGGAATAGTTGTGTGAAATTCTGTATTTCCTGAATTTCCAATATTTGGCACTATCTAGCTTAAAAGAATTGCTGATCCTTTGTTTTCTTTATTTTTAGATGATTCTGCAGAATTCAACTTGGTTAACAATGCTTTGCTTAGTATATTTAAGATGGATGCTAAAGGTAAAGGGTGTGTTTTATACTAAAATATTTTATGTTATCTTTTTGAATACTTTGAAATAAAATAAAGGATTGAGTGTATTTTGTCCTATAAAATAAAATAATCAGAATAAAAGATGTTATGGAAACAACAACAAAATTACTTGCAAAAAAAAGAGTTCAGTGCTTGGACTGTGATAGTCATTTAGAAATATAATACAGATCAGTTAGAAAGTTATAAAAATCTTAAAGCTATATTTTCTATATTATTTCAACTTACATTATTAGAAAACAATGGATTGCATCCAATTGGTATGTCTCAGCAATATTTATTTATTTATTTAAAATATTTGTATGGCTGCCCACTTCAACAAAGATAACTTGGGTGTTTACAAGAAAAGTCAACAAAATTATTCTATTTCTCCCTTATTTCCCTTTTGGAATCTGCTGAGCAGATTTAGGATCAAAGCGATGGGGCCGGGAGAGCAGTTAAAAAAGGGGAAGCTTGCAAGGAGAGAATTCCTTACATAAGCAAGTGTCCTCTGATATTGTTCGATGTAGCTTTAAATGTTTAATGAAAAGATCAGTTCCTTTCAGTCGTAGACAAAGTAATAAGTGTCTTTATCATTGTTTTAGGAACACTCGGTGGTTTGTTCAGTCAGATTCTTCAGGGAGAGGATATTGTGCGAGAAAGAGCCATTAAATTCCTCTCTACAAAACTCAAAACACTGCCTGAAGAGGTGCTAACAAAAGAAGTTGAGGAGCTAATACTGACAGAATCAAAGAAGGTGGATATATTAACCTTGTTAAATGATTACAAAGACTTTATAAACATCATGAACTGTTGTACTGCATTTTGAGTAGAAAATAATTAAAGCCCTTAATGGCAAAGGTCCAGGTTATATGATGAACCATATCTTGCTACGACAAGCCAGTCCTTGTGCCAACAGAAAGGTTCTATTTTGGATCCTGTCAGTCAAAGAACTCCAACTATCAGGATCCAGAAGCAGTGCCTTTTCTGCTGCAGCACCCGCCCTTTGGAACATCTTACCCTCTAAGGCAGAGGTGGGGAACTATGGCGCCTTTAGGACTTGTGGACTTCCAACTCCCAGAATTCCTGAGCCAGCACCCTCCTATCCTTCCACAAGAGCCTGAAGACTGCCAGTTGGCCTGGGGACCAAATGGGGGACTTCCACACCGGAGGTATCTGCTGGATTGATGGCAGACTCCAACGCTCTCTCCCCCACCCCCCTAATTGCTCTCTGCTCTTCACCCATCCATCTTTTTATTATCATATTCATGTATTCTCGTCGTGTTCTTTTTTCTTTTCGTTCCGTTTATTCTATTATTTCTATTATTCTATTATTTCTGATAGTGTTTTTTTTTTTTATTCCTTCTCTTTTATTGTTGTAAGCTGTCTAGAGTAGCCGCACAGCAAGATAGCTGGCAAATAAATTTAACAAATAAATAAATGTAACATGCATGGTGTGATATTTCAAAGATGTTGGATACAATGTAGGTGACGAGATTTTTTTTCCAATAGAATAAGCTTTCTGTTCTTTTGATTTACCTTGAAGCTTCCATATGAAGTTCCATTGTTGCAGAATGGCATAATACAACTTAGTTAAGCTTATGTTAATTATTTTACCACATCAAAGATGGTATGTATTCTATGTTATCTAAAACTAATTTCAAACTCTATTAAAATAAGACCTGACAAGTTTTTCTTACTGGAATTATAATTATACTTATAACTTGTTCCAAAGATGGAATTAGATGACTGCTCGCTTTTATATATTTTTTAAGTACCCATTGTTTCTGATGTGCAAAATATTTCAATTTCATTATCTCCAATTTGTTGAATAACAGTCCAGACCTTGTTCTTATTGTAGCAATAGCATTCAGAGTCAAAACAAGACCATTCTGAGGTCAGAACACTTCCAATAAGATGAAAATAACTTAATAATAGGTTAATAATAACAAGCTAATAAGGGTTAAAATTGAAAATTGTTGGCACATTCTAGTTATAAAAGCTTGTATAGTTCTCATCTTAAGGGTATTGCAGATTTCAAATTGAGACATGTCAATATTTTTTTCTTTTTCTATTTTGCTTAACATCTATTCTGAAAATTCCTTGAATTTATCTGTTACTTTTGTGAGAGGTTTAAGCTCTCATAGGATCGTACATTCCTGTACCCAATAATTCATGTGAGATTAACAGAGTTCTTTGTAATACTAACACATCTGACTCCATGCAATTTTGAATCTAGTTGCTTCTTTTGATCATTAGCCTTTCATTGGAGGACAAAGTTGCTTTAGTTGATCCTAATACTATTACCATAATTTAATTCTACTATTAAATATTATAACATTATAACAGTAGAATTACCTGCCTAAAGGTAAGAACTTTGCTTGTTCACAGTATCTTTTGCAAATTACTTTCTCATGTTCTAATGATACTGCTATCATCTGTAACCACTGTAATCAGATATTCAGTGTGATATAACAAGAATATAATTAAAATTCAAATCTTTGCTTAGTTATTGAATGGACTTGGAAGAAATTAACATACTATGCAAGAGCACTATTAAGCTAAATGAACAGCTATTTAAATACTGTGTACATTGCAAGTAATTACAAAATCACTTAATTGGGTAAAGAAAATGAATATGCACATTTTCCCCTTCAAGTGCTATGTCCTTTATTTCCTGCTTTCTTGCATTTCTTCAGGTACTTGAGGATGTGACCGGTGAGGAGTTTGTCTTATTCATGAAGATACTATCTGGCTTAAAAAGCCTTCAAACAGTAAGTGGGAGGCAACAACTAGTTGAACTAGTGGCTGAACAGGCTGACCTTGAACAAACCTTCAATCCATCGGACCCTGATTGTGTGGACAGACTCTTGCAGTGCACTCGTCAAGCAGTTCCACTGTTTTCTGTAAGTATTCATGTTAAGGATTGTTGTGAAAGTCAAAAAAAAAAACCCTAACTGACAAGGTTGGAGTAAATGCAGGTAATCCGCACTTAACAAGCACTCGTTCACCGGCTCTTCAAAGTTACTTACGACCATTCCTCAAAGTTGTGACATCCCAGTGATCACCATTTGGGTCCTTAGCAACTGGTTTGCAATTACGACAATCGTAGCCTTCCACAGTCACATGGTGGCATTTGCAAGCTTCACCGCCAGCTTCCAATAAGCAAAGTCAATGGGAAAGGTAGCAGGAAGTCACAAATGGCAATCATGTAATGTGCATAACAACTACGTGAGGTTCGTTTAACAGCAGCAACCATAACTCTTAAGTTGGTGTGGCCACATCATGTCATGCTTTGCAACCACATATCTTAGAGACAGAAAAAACTGTTGATAAGTGAGGACTACCTGTATTTTATGATGCAGGCCATAGCTATGTATATATTTCTTTTAAAAATTATTTTTATCTTGATTTTGAACTCCCCACCACTAATCCAAAGGGGCTGACGGTAGAAAAACAATAGCAAAAATTCAATCACAGTGCATTAAATAAGGATTTGTCACTGAAAGATGTAAAAGGGTACATGGGCCACAAAGTAGACCTTCTCTACTAAGTGAAAAAATACCGAGTGAAAAGTGAAAAATATAATCGGCAAACAAGAATAAAAGATTTCAACTAGATTAAGATTGAAGAATAAATAATAACTCCTGGGATGTCCATGACAGTAATTACCTTCTAGTCTTATGGCTACAGAACAGTAATTCTGTAATATAGTAGCAATTCTCCCAGATGAATAATGCTAAAATGGAATACTGTGGGTGGCCATAAATGCGACCTGGTTGGCAAATGCCCAAAATTCAGTTTTGATTGTGGAGGAGAATGGCCATCAGAATTGGGAATCCAGCTCATAAGTATCCCCATAGTATGTGAGGATTACTGATAAATGCATTCCAATAGAAAAAGCTAAATGTGTAGTAATATACCTATTCTTATAAATATTTTCCAAAGAGAGAGTCATATTTATAGTGTTGCTAAAAAGTCTTTTAATATTAAACAGTTGCATAGTACTTACTGTTGGAATGTGCTTACCCATATTACTCTGTTTCTTATTATTCATACAATGTTTAGATGCATTTTATTAATTGTAGCTGAACTAAAATGATATATTCTACAGTATTTTTATTAAGAATAGTTTCAATTAAATTCCTTATGGTTTTATGACATGTAGCATACAACAGCTAAAAGAGAATTGATACATTCTTTTCTTTAAAGTTCAGCTTTCAACTTCAAAATGTCCCTTTGTCCTTCTAGTTTTTCTACTTTTTCAAAGTTTGAACTTTATTATAGATCTGTTATTCAGTTTTATAGGTTAGAATGAACGAAATATCAGCCAACTCTTTGTCCCCTTCAAAATACTAATTTGCTTGAGTATGAATAAGTAGTTTACTTGGTGGTGATTTTTGCCTAGTGGGGTGGTTAAGTACAATAGTGTTACAACTGTGCATTAACAGCACTGTGTGAAAATGAGTCTCCCAAATGTTGAAGTTATTCATTCATCCCAAAAAATAAGGCCAGGCTTACCTGGTAATAGAGAATTGTAACAACCATATTGGTACATTTTTCCCAATGCTAATAATCTTGCAGTAATAAATGCTGTTCTGATTTGCCACAGAAAAACGTTCACTCTACAAGATTTGTGACTTACTTCTGTGAGCATGTGCTGCCAAATTTGAGTTCTCTGACCACTCCAGTTGAAGGCCTTGATATCCAATTAGAGGTAAGCTAATCTGAATATGTCTGACATGGCTAGAATTACGGTTATTCAGTGTATATATCAAATGAAGAAATGTATCATTAATAGTAACAAATGCCTTTAAGGTTTTATTGTCTTCAAAATCTTTCCAATAATTATATAAAATTCCATTTCATTTTGCACATTGCAGTGAAAGATAATAAAAACCTAATCACTTCTTCCTAAATTTTTCAGTCTAGAATAGCAATAGCACTGTATTTATATACCGCCTATCATAGCTTGCAACCCTCTCTAAGCGGTTTACAATGTCAGCATATTGCCCCCAACAATCTGGGTTCTCATTTACCTACCTCGGAAGGATGGAAGGCTGAGTCGACCTTGAGCTTGCTGGTATTCGAACTTGCTAAATTGCAGGCAGTTGGCAGCTAAGTACTAATTACAAGTACTGCACTCTTAACTGCTGCGCCACCAAGGCTCAGAATAATCTAAGGTAATAATCTAAGGTATACTGCATTCAGTAAGCAGGCATAATCTTTTTTACAAATCAGTGTTTTTATCAGTTTCACTTATTTATGTAATAATCAAGTGAGCAAGATTTGTTTTTCAAGTCTACTTCTGTTTAACATTGTCATACAAAGTTACACATCTTCATTTTTACTTCATTTTCTAAAGATATGATTTATCTTTTTCAGGTACTAAAACTACTTGCTGAGATGAGTTCCTTTTGTGGAGACATGGAAAAGTTAGAATCAAATCTAAAGAAACTTTTTGATAAATTACTCGTAAGTGTATTCATAACCTTAGAGACATTGTAAATGTTCATAATTAAACTTAAATTTCTGATTGTTATTCCAGTCTTGCTTTTTTCAAGAGGCAACTGGACTTTCTGGTTTTTCTTTGAAGACATTTCACTTCTCATACAAGAAGCTTCTTCAGCTCTGACTGGATGGTGTGGAATGGAAGGATTTATAGTGCTTGCAGACAGCTGGACAATTGCATTCTTTTAGTGAGTCGTTAAGATCACCTGGAGATTTATGTCATCAGGGTCACCTGAGTGGTGCAACTGGGTGTGGAACTTTCTTGGAACTGTTGAAAGGACTGTGTTGTAGATTGGAGATAGATGATGTTGTATCCCTCCCCCTCCGTTGAGAGAGGGCTATTCAAACAAAGAGGATCACTGGTTTGAAAGAGGCCATCTATGTCAAAACTGAACAGCCCTCTCAACTGAGGGGGAGGGATACGACATCATCT
>JANHJO010008492.1:16636-42384 GCA_032468235.1 Pseudoxyrhopus heterurus | reverse complement strand
CATCTGGGTTCAGTTCCAAGTGGGGAAGAAAGACACTGGAAACATGGTGACTGCTTGGAAAGATGGTTTAATGGTGGGCAGGACCACATGGCTTGGGTTCCTGGGCAGAAAAAGGGAGGAGCTGCTGAGAGTCCCTTGGTTGTATACCGTCTCTTGGCCCTGCCTTAGAGTTTCCTGTTTCTTGTACAAGAAATGTATCCCATTGGCTGTCAGACTCCCAGGGAGCGGGGGTCTTAGCTAACTTTGTAGGCTATCTGTGTAGCTAAATTTGCTTGAAAAGTTGGTGGATGGTGCAATGAAAGGGCTTTTGGGCATTTCCTATTATGGAGGTATCCTTCTATAGACTAGGCCATTCCTTAATGGCCGATCAGCAAGGGTGGGGAGGATGAGTTCTGCACTAAGGTAGATTTTGTTATGTAGAACAGACTAGCCCAGGACTTAATGGCCCATTAGCAGAGGAGGGGGATGAGTTGCTGCCTCTCTTTTAGGGATTCTGCCTTTTCTAGTGTATCCCAAAATATTTCATTTTCCTAGGAGAGGGGTGGGCTTTAACTTCCAACACTACCATGGCTTTTTGGTATCAACTTAAATCTCTTCTGGGCAATAGAAATATTAATGCTTTAGCAATACAGCTTTATGCTAATTTTGAGAATTTAATACTCCATTATTTAGGATAATCAAAAGGAACAATTTCAAAAATGTATAGTTTATTACTGTGATTAAAAATAGGAGTTCCACCACATTTATTAAAGGAAGCTTGGGATACAGAGAACTTTTGTAGCTCAGGATTGAATGGTGGGGTATTTGGTGCTCTTTGAGCTTGGTTGTTTTCCCACAGACATTTTATTTTCCTACTAGGTAACATCATCGTGGTAGAATTGAGTGGGTTTTGGTCTCTGTTTATATACAAGTGCCTTGCCCTGTCAATGTTGAAGAGAGTGTTCTTGATGGTTCCTAGTTCCCCATGTCGATTTAATGCAGCTTCTAATAAACCTGATAGAGTTGTTATGGAAAACCATTAAAGGCAGTAACTCCCCATGCTTAGCCTGATTCAACAAAATGCCTACAAAAGGCAACACCTCCAAATAGACTTCAGATATGTGGGTTTGCAATTCTGATCTGCCAGAAAGGGCTAGTCAGGAAAGAAGGGAGTTGTAGCCTGACTGATTTCAGGAAAGGGGCCTCTAGATTGGAGAAGGCTAGCCAGCAGCATTCCTTCTTGAGTCCAGAAGGCTGAAATGAATATTTTGAAACTTCTCACACCTCAAGAAGGCCTGACAATAAAAACACATAGATCTATAGAAAGGGGAAGGCACTGAGTGGCATCTCCTTTTTCTAATTACAGCTTGTGATCTGCTGGTTGCCACAAGAAAGTGGAGATCTAAAAGACAGAAGTTTCTTGAAAGGATGCTGGTATTATCCATGCTCAGAGTTGTTTTACTCTCTGATGAACAGTAGATGCTGCTGCATGCCTGCTCACATGTTGTCACAGTGATCAAGGTCTACACCCTTAGCAACAAGAGCTGCTCTTCAGAGCCACCCCCCACTCCTGATTTTATTGTCAAAGTTAAGGATGAAGATTCTGGGCTCTGGGAGATTTTTTTTTTCTTTTTAAAATCCCATTTACTCTTTTCTTGTTGAGTTTGTGCTTCCTTGTTACGCTTAATGGATTGCACAGAGAGAAAAAGCTTCCAATGAGTGGAGTTTGCCATTCTTTTGTTTTTGGTTATTATGCATCATATTTCATGAGTTTTAACTCCTACTGAGTAGTAGTAAATTTTTCAGGATGAGGAGTCAAAGATTATGAACCTAGACTGTATTAAATCCATTTGGCCTCAAGCAATATAAGGGCAATTTGCATTACCGGCAGTGATATTATTTTTGTACATTGGTGCCAGATTGGGAAATTTCACTTCATATTGAATACTTCAAATAATAAAAACAGTATAATTAGACCCATGATTATTCCTGTTACAGCAATAAGCCTTGTGATGCCCTGTGCACAGATTGCGAATATTATGATGGAAACAGAATGCAAAAATCTAAAATTGAAAGAGGTTGGAAAGGAGTGAGCAAAGAATAGCACATACTTTACTATTCTAGTTGTACAGTATAAAAATCCATATCTGTAGGAATGTGCCATGTTGTTGTGAATTCAAGAGTCCAGCAGTGATCTCAGCACAGTCACAGCCCCGGGGTGCCAATTCATGAGCGTACATGACTATATAATTGGAAATTCCTGACCCTGTGATACCTGTGAAACCTGAACTTGAACTACCAATGGCAACTCAGTAGACCAGCTTCAGGTCAGGCAAGCAATGGAGACTAGTAATGTTATAGGTAAGATGTGGTGGGTAAGAAGTTCAAAGGTCTGGGTGTCAAAGTATCACAAGACACATTGATTCTTTCAGAGCAAGTTGGTCATCCAGAGATTTATATATAGCACTACAGCTACTGCCTTGCCTTGTTAATCTCCCAGAACAATCACTTATTAATACTGAAATGCTAATGAAACTGCCTTATATCAAGTTAATCCATTGCACTATCAGGCTCAAGATTTTTATAACAGACTGATTTGCAATGACTTTTTAAAAAAAAAAAAAGCATATGGCACGTGTTAGCCAGGGATCACCGAGGTGGCTGGCTGCCTCTGTGAAAGGAATTTTTTCGGGCGGTGTTATCTTTACCTGTGGGATGCCCGAATGCCAGTAGGCATTCAAGGGAGGTTCCTTTCTTGTCCCTACATGGTTTGTTCGCTCACGGGAATTGAGCCGTCGACCTCAGCGGTGCGCAGGCCCAGCGTCTTACCATGTGAGCCACTGAGGCCCCAATGACTTTCTATCATTTATGAACTATCTTTCCAGCCTCATTTGGATTTTTCAGGTATTGGACTTACGTTTTACTGCAGAACACCAGAACTTGCCATAATCATGAGCAGCATCCACATTTCTCTGATACAGCAACAGGTTGCTATGACATGGTATAATTAAATGAAAACTCTGAAATTATTTTGGGCTAAGTGAAAGAAGTCCTTTTTAAATGCAAGGCAGAAACATCCCCCCCCTCCCATACAACCAACCTTCTAAATATGCAACTTGTTGACCTAGTCCATCATTTCTGTTATTTTTATACACTTCTCTTGTATAATGTGCTCTCAAGTCTTGACCATAATTGGTCTTCAGCTAACATTTTCTTTTCAGGGGATCTGGGTAATTTATGCCTAAATGAAGAAAAACAAAACTGAGTTTCCCAGGTGTAGCTTAGTGACAAACAATTTAGCTGGCAACATTTGCTAGTTTAAGAGGGTTTGAAAGAGAAGTTGTATTCTACTACATGTACTCCAGGGATATTTAGAAGGATTTGTGCAACATTAGGCTTTTGTTTTGGTCAGTTGCCTATGAAAAGCCCAAACACTGCTATGAGTGTGATTACTATCACTAATTCGCATTCTCCAACCATGTAGCCATCATGGCTAATAGCTAATGAGATTTTTATTGTACCCATTACATTATTTCTTCCCCTTAAATTCATCCAGGCTTGTGGCCATCACTTCATCTTGTGATAGTGACTTTTGTAATTTCAGCTGTTATTGAAGGATTGATTTCTCAGACTTACTACTCTTTCAATTATTGCTGCCTCTTTGTGGTTTACAATAAAAAGATGGCAGTTAAAACCAACAATATTAAAATAAAATATCAAATGATTGACCAGTAGAATCCTGTTCAGTAACTATGTATTGAATTGTATGAAGAAGTTTCCCCTTTTATGCCCCCGAATCTCCTACCATAAAGCTTCATTGCCTGGTATCAGTACTATTGGAATACTTATCACTGTGAGATAGCAGTTTTATTACTGGGTTCCAATAATATGAGTTTTTGAATATGAAAAGCAACTTCCTATCCAATTTCTGCACACTATGCATAATCAAATCCTTTTTTACTCATTATTTGTCTAAGCTAAAAAGCCCAAAACTTTCCCCATAGGGGAGTTTGCTCTTTTTTGCACCTTTTCCACTGCTATAATATCTTTCTGCTTGAAAGATATTGAAATCACAGCTTGTATCTTTGATTGCAATGGCTGAAAATTGTCAGATGGTCACAAAGATGTCCCTTGAATACTTCACTAGTATGCTTAAATAATGATCGCAGAAAGAAGAAATTGTGCTGAAGCATAAAAATAACTATAATTAAACTGCATTCACCATTGGAAATGCTTTGTAGAAAGATATACAAAGTTATCTGAACATTATAAAGAAAGAGATTTGGGGCATACCTCTGTTCTCAGGAATATCAGTATCTTTAGAACGTGTGATTGCAATTCAAATGTAAATGAAATTGGATCAATCATTTGATATATACTTTTTATAGTACTCAGATTCTTTAACTTAGAGTCTGTGTTGTGCAAAGACCTGTTATGGTGATTTGTATAAATTGTTCATATAATCCATACAGGATTAACTTGAATAATTGTCTATTATTTGTTTTTAGAAAAGCTATATAGAATATAAGTCACAATTACTATAAAAATGCTGAACTGTTGTTTAAATGTTTAAAATTAAAGATTTTTTGCCAGAAATGTCCAACTCATTCAGACTAGTTAAAACTGTACCTGTTATAACTAAAAACATGTACTTAAAAAAAATAAAATGGTATAATAAGAATTCTATGAGAATGCTGAACTTTGCCATCAATGCTTACTCCTGTTCATTTCCTACATCTAGATCAGGAGTGTCAAACTCATGTCATCACGGCAGCATCACATGACGTATCATACCCCCTTCGCTAAACCGGGTATGGGCGTGGTCTGTGTGTGACACATCCGGCCCGGGGATGGGAGTTTGACAGCCCCGATCTAGATTATACAGAATTTGAATGATATTTGCTTTCAGTGATAAGCCATAAATATAGGAAGTTGGTGTTAAAAATTGCTAGTGCTCTCTATGATGTTGCCATTACCTGTGTGACTTTCTATCTTATTCACACATTCTCTATTATGTGAATTGTCACACATCCAGTTGCTGCTGAAGCGTGGATGTGACTCTTTCTGATCAGGCTACACATGCTTTTCAGGGGAATCACCCAAACAGAAACGAAAGCTATCAAAAAGGCACATCAAACAGTGCAGGATGAATGCACAGCAGATGTCTTGTCTGTCCCTCAGATTTTTTTTAAAAAAAAGCAGCCTCAAATCAGTATCTCAGAAAGCTGGAGTTAAGAAAAGGGAGATGTTGCAGAAAAATAGACAGTATAGCCAGATCAATAAATACTGACAGCAGGATGAGAAAGACCAGAAGGGAAAGTGAGAACTAGATAGATGGATAGGTGAATAAAATGAGATGCTGCAGAAGCTGTATTTGTCTGTTTGGTCTGTAAGAGAACACATACAGCAACCTCCTTAGGAAGGCAAATGCTCCTTCTGTTTCTTTCTTCACCTATTTTTGCGGAAATAGGTGTTTGTATTATAGTCTCATTTGAAATGCCTATTGGGCAGAAAATAATAATACCCTGTCAAATTTAGAATATCAACAGTGGAAATGTAAGCTGCTTTCTCTCCCCTCAAGTTCAGCCCAAAGGTTTATCTGCTTGGGGGTAAAGATTTCATCCTTCTCCTGTCCAAGTCACAGAAGGCAGATGGACTCTAATAGAGTCTTACTCCACTACTGGCAATTGTGGAACATCCTATATCACACCTGAGGACATAAGTTACCTCAAGGGCCTGTGCAAATATTTTCTGCTCCAAATCAATTCAGACTGATTTAGAGCATCACATTGATCTGACAAATCAAACTGACAAATCAATTCAATTAACTAAATCAGATCAAACGTGTCCAAATAGATTTGAACTAATTCAGAAGCTTTCCACAACTGCAGACAAGTTTGAATATTTGAATTAGTTTGAATCAGATGGTATCCAATTCAAGGATTTGATCATCCAAATCAAATCATTTTCTGGATTGGTTTGAATATTCATAGTGCACCTCTGTCTTTTATACATTCACAGAGGGATAGAATCAAGAGCTTGTGAAGTGTTAATACCGTTCAATTTTATAATGCCTTGGTAAGACCAGACTTGGAATACTGCATCCAGTTTTGGTTACCACAATGTAAAAAAGATGTTGAGACTCTAGAGCAGGGGTGTCAAACTCATGGTGTCAGGTTGTCATCACGTGGTGTATCGTGACTTCCCCCTCTTCGCTAAACTGTGATGGGCGTGGCCAGCGTGTGACGCATATGGTCCGCAGGCCGCGAGTTTGACACCCCTGCTCTAGACAGAGTGCAGAGAAGAGCAAATGATTAGGGGATGGGAGGCTAAAACCTATGAAGAACGGCAGGAATTGGTAATGGGTATATCTAGCTTAATGAAAAGAAGGACTAGGGATAACATGATAGCAGTGTTCTATCTAAGGGGCTCCCACAAAGAAGAGGGGGGGAGTCAAGCTATTCTCCAAAGCACCTGAAAACAATGGGTGGCAACTAATCAAGGAGATAATCAACCTAGATAGCCAACCTAGAACTAAGGAGAAATTTCCTGAGAGTTAGAACAATAATCAGTAGAATGACTTGCCTCCAGATTTTGTGGCTGTTCCAACACTGGAGGTTTTTAAATAAAAGATTGGACAACCATTTGTCTGAAATGCTATAGGGTTTCCTGCTTGAGCAGGGGGTTGGACTACAAGACCTTCCAGGGCCCTTCCAACTCTTGTTATTCTCTTATTCTGTTATTAATTCAACACAATTACCAATGCCCCAGCACCTAGTACCTAAGATGGTCATCTCCCTCTTTCTAAACCCAGAGTACCCAGTCATTTTCTTCTTTCTACTGTTGTTGAAATGATTCACCTTGCCATATTCTGGTGCAAACAGAAGAAGGGAATGAATTGATTCTAAGAATGTTTTGTAGATTAACCCTCCATATCTCTTGAATGCTGTTTCATCATGAAGAAAAGGACGTCAGTAAAGCAATTTATTTCTGTTGCAATTGCCTCAATGTTGCAACCCACAAACAATGATAACTATTTCACATATGGACCACGCATTAAATTATGGGAAGAGCAGAAAGAAAAAATAATTGCACAAGCATATTTCTTTGCATACAATATTTCTATGATATCCAATAAGTAAAGTTATCTAGAGAGTACAGTACAGTGTTTCTCAGCCTCAGTAGTTGGCCGAAGAATTCTGCGAATTGAAGTCCACACATCTAAACATTACTGAGGTTGAGAAACATTGGTGTAGTATGCATAAGATGGTTTTCCAGAGAGCTGGTGGTTTACGCAGTGTTTCATCTGTTCACACAGCCTGAAACCCACTGTGCTTCTAGTGCTAATAATGGGGTACCCCCAAAGGTGCTTTTTTTCAAGAGGCAACTGGATTTTATGGTTTTTCTTTGAAGACATTTTGCTTCTCAACTAAGAAGCTTCTTCAGTTCTTTGTTTTGCCCCATTTTACAACTTTTCTTGCCACAGTTCTTCAGTGAATTATTGCAGTTGCTAAGTTAGTAACACAGTTGTTAAGTGAGTCTGGCTTCCCCATTGACTTTGCTTGTCAGAAGTTTGTAAAAGGTGATCACGTAATCCTGGGACCCTGCAACCATGATAAATATGAGTCAGTTGCCAAACTTCTGAATTTTGATCACATGACCAAGGGAATGCTGCAATGGTCATAAAAACGGTCATAAGTCATTTTTTAAAGTTCCATTGTAACTTTGAATGGTCACTAAAGGAACTATTGTAAGTTGAGAACTACCTGTTCTTGAGCTAACAGTTTTCTGCTGCCTCACAGAAGGTTGTCTCCAGGGCTAATAAAGGATTAATGGCCACCTTCCAAACCATATTCCTCTTCTGCAAGGGAAGTACAGCGACATTCTCATTAACTGAATGTCCGTTCCTCAGATTTGGAAAGCATCTCCCCACTGTTTTCATTTAGTCAGGATTATGATTCAGGATTTTGACTTTCATCCATTTTATTACCACATTTAAATCATAACAAAGATGTTGGTGAGGTGGGAGACAAAATAAGGTTAGCGTAATACTATAATTGACAAACTGAAGCAAAAGGAAGAATAGTGCTGAGCTACATACTTCACTGTCCTCCCTCCCCCACTAATTAAGTACTTGAGAAGATCTTACATTTTTCTCACGAACAAACTTAATTATTGGGTTAAATAAAATCCTTGTCTGGACCTTTTACTTCCCAAGTTTAGGACTGTAAGTCAGAAGTTTAATACACAATTTGAAAGTGCACATTTATTTATAGACATAACTTAATGAAAGAAAAGCTAATTAAAAATACAGTTTAATCTGAGCAGCTATGGTGGCTTAACCTGAATAGCTATATTCCTGGGCTCTAAAGTCAGCTAAGACTTGCTTGCTGAAACTTGGATTCAAACCGTTTAGCACCTCTCATTTATTGATTTATTTTATTTGTAATCTGTCTCTTCTTAAAGAGCTCAGTATACAGTAAATAAAAACACCATGTAGGAATTCCAAGTTTTTTTTCTCTCTCTTTCTCTTTCTCTCTTTCAATGAAAATCAGCCTTAGAAAACTGGAATCAGATATAACAAGTAATGGTGAGAAGCTGCTGCTTACTTCTTTCTTCTCTGCTACATAAATGTCAAATCAGAGTAGGCTGAAGTAGGCAATTATACTATTTCCATTTCTGTTTTTGGAGAGGGGGGTTACTATGTGGGTGCCCACAGGGGAATTAGAAAAATCAAAATGGTAGCCACATGATTGAAGCTGCCATCTTGACTTTTTTTTTGACACCCCTTCCCTGCCTTCAAGAATATCTTTGACCTGCCTATTTTCTATCTCACATTAAAACATCCTACCTCAGAGAGATCTTGTGATCATATGTTAGAAAGGGGCATTTGATAAAACTGGCATGAGCTGCACTGTGATGGCAAGGGAACCCAGTTGTTTCCATCATAAAATTGTCATTGGGGACAATGGTGGGCCTTCCAGAAGGGGAGCAACATCCCACTCATCCCTGTCTGCCACCTGAGGTAAGGTCTATGTTTGGGTGGATCCTTTGAGAAGACAAAGCAGAGAAGCATTGGTTTCTGGGCTGTGTTGCCTAACTGAGTGGGAAAATTCCACTCAGTTTAAGCTGAGGAGAAATAGTTGAGTTTTAATAGCTGTCAGTAACTATTGTGATATAATGAATAAGGGATAAAAGTGATTCCTGGGTGTTAGTGTTTTTTTCCCTTAGAAAAACAAAAGGTTAAGTGCTGTTGAGAATTCATAACTTGTGCCTAGGCCTATTAAATTTTTTATAGCAGTGGTCGCAGTGTCCCAGATCAGTCAACATCAATGCTCCTGAAGGATTAGCATAGGTTTTAGAATTGAGTGTGAAGAATACATAACTTTGATACAAATAAAACATAGGCATTTCATTTTTCGTAGCAGGGAAGAGGGATGGCAGCCTTTAAAGAAATGCAAGGCTTTATGCCCAGATGAAAATGTGTTTGCATTACAAGCCACATTGTGATTCTTGGCTTCTCAATTCTATCTCCGCCCGCTCCTGTTCTTTGAGAGGCATCTAGAGAAAACATACAGACATCAGACTTCAGTGCTCTGTTTGGCTTTGTCTGCTCACATTCACTGACACACTGGTAGCTGGTCTCACAATCTGGAAATGATGGTGCCCAAAGAATTGATAGGCTCATCAGGCTGTATATGCAGATAACAGCCAAGCAGAGGCTGAATACCCAGATTGTGATAAGCCTGTTCACCTCAGAATTGTGGTGTCTCATGTTCAAGGACAGACAACATGTCTTTTTGACAGAGCAGAGGTGCCATCTGAAATACTGCAGGTGGGAGAAGAGACACGTGCATCTTATTTACAGACTGTGGCTTCTGACATTGCTGATGGCTCTGACTGATAGGAGATCTGTTTTGCTCATCTCCCCTCAGAGCTGTCCTTTCAGTGGCTGCCCTCCATACAAAGGGAGTCTGCCTCTGTCGTCCCTTCGAACTGCCTGGCCTTTCAGCAGCACAATCAGCTCTTTCACTCATTTCAACTCTTTTCTGTCATATACAATGCTAAGAAGAGCTGATAGGATAGACATTCTAAGAGTGGCCTGTCTTTGTGGCATCTTTGGTTTCAAAAGCCATAGAAGGGGAGTGGGAAGAGGTGAGGCAACAGGAGGCTCTAAAAAGAAGAGGAGTCTGGTTTCTTTGAAAACACAAAGCAAGACTGAGCCCTTTGCTTAAAGGCCTTCAAAGGAACTGGGATTTCTTTTTCCTTCTTGGGGTGGAAACAAGAGAGGAACCTTCTCTTTCTTCTAAGCATAACAAAGGAGAATGTATCAGGTGATGATAATATCGCAAGCATCTTCCAGTAGCTTCTGGGACATTAGTTTCCCAGTATAATATACTTATAGGTTAAATCAGATTTCCCATCAACTACATTTAACAATCAAAGTGCTGCCTGGAACACTGTGGCTTTGCAACTCTAACCCATCACAATGACCGTATAGCGGTATCCTGCCTAGGCAAGTGAGAAGCATTCTCTCCTACTTAAATTGCAGGGCTCATGGGCATCCTAAAATGAGAGACTGTTCTGAGAGACAATGTATATAGCCTGGATACTCCCAGAAATAAAAATTATTTTCTAGAAATGCCTGAAAATGCCTATCCTAGATTTAGACCAGAAGCAAGAAATCCTATTATTGTTGTTGTTGACAGCCCTTGTTCTTCAGGAGCAATGTACGGGGGGATTGCATTATATGCTAGTAGACAGCGAAATTAATGCAAGGGTAGCATTGTGGGCAGGACAATACGGTAGTATTACCAGAGCCCTTCTTCCTCTTGCTGGCAATTCCCCCTTAATTTTAGTACACTTTCTCTCTTACAGTATGTTGTATCTATTTGACATCCACTTTTCTTTCTTTTCTGAAGCTGTAGTTTGTTGGGGGAAGAGACAAATTACTGCCACTAAATCTGAAGAGTTCACTTGCCAGGACTAAGGACTGCATGAAGTTGAGATGTGCGTATGTCACAGAGCCAAGCCAAAGCTACTCTTTGCTGTCATCTAGCAGACATCTGGGTTTTTGCAGCGCAGATATATTATTTTAGTCACAGTTTCCTTAGCTCAGGATGTTACTTTGACTTCTACTGTATTTGAGAATCTTGATTTTTGACTCAGATGCGCTTTCATTTGCTTGAAAGGTAAAAGGGACACATCTAGGTTAAACACCCTGTAATTGGCATTCAGATCACATTTCTATATCTATATTTGAAGGGGATTTAAAAAAATCTTCAAGCACCTTGCAACTTATAAAGCTGAGGTTGGAGTTAAATCTCTTTTGTTCTGCTCTGTTAGTTTCTCTTAATTGACTTGGAAATAAATCTTTGCTTGCTTTCCTTAATTATGAACTCATGAAGGAATTTTCAGAAGTAGCTGGATTTGATTTAATATTTTAAGTTCTTTCCAAATATTATTCTTAGTTAACGTACAGAAGCTACAGTCTTGCAAAATGTTGTCTACTTGGACTGGGTCTGCTATCTCTCTCCTTTGTGTAGGTAGATAGAGAAGAAGCAAAGCCAAAATAACCTCAATGGAGCCAGAGAGCAGAACTATAACAGAGGGGTGACATAAAGCAGGAAAAGCCAGTATTTATTGTTTTAAATTGGTCTGTAGCCCAGGTGAGAGCTACTGCATAATATTTGAAGCTTTATAAAATTTAGTGAGCTTTCTGGTTGGAAGATCTGAAAGCAAGACCAACAACAAAATAACAAAGTGCCCTCTTTTGGGTTGCTTTACTGGCTTTATATATAATAATTCCAAAATACTACATTTCTACATACTTGGAGATATATGTCTCTTTCAGTGTCCAGGTTTTTTTTATGAGGCTGGCTATATGAAATATTTTCTGGAACAGGTAAACATTGTTTATGGTTCTACATACTTGCAGGGCTTGTGTTATCAGAACCATTACACTGACGCTTAACAGTTGGCAGTTTAGGACAAATGTACCAATTCTTGATAGTGATGAACTGCCTATACGGAGGTGCTGGACCAGATTCAGCTGCTTTTTAAAACCTGATGGAATCCCCTTCTGTGTAGCAGTGGGTTGAAATGCATGGAGTTTGTGTTAAGGTTGTGTTTTTTTTTAACCAGGACCCAGTATATTGGAGCCTGGAAGAAAAGACCTGCACTTCAAATTTAAAGAATTCTGACCTTTGGAATTTCTCTTGAGTACAAGATCTTAATATAATAGTGACTCTATTTGGTATATACTTACATCTAAGTAAAACAGTAGGGAGCAATTTTGGTGCAATGCTTAAGGCATCAGGTTAGAGGCTGGGAGGCCAACAGTTTGAACTACACCTGCCTTGGGACAGCAAATCTTTCTTAGCTCTAGGAAGGCTACAATGGCAAACCATTTCTGAAAAACCTTGCCAAAAACAAACTCCACGGACTAGTCCAGGCAGTTGCTAGAAGTCAAAAACTGACACAAAAATATACACACGGAAACACACATAAATCAACAGCATCACAACATAAAAACAACCAATCTCATCATTTGCTACAGTATGATAATTCAAAAACACACTCTAATCCCAGTACAACCATAATTAAAAATGATATTGATTTGTGCCACTAAAAGGAAAGGTTCTTCTGTCTTCATCAAGGTCCTGAAAAAAGTGTTTTAAAGGCCTTTTTAAACCTCAGGAGATCGAACTTGTAAAGTAGTTCAAAGGAGAGTCAATTTTAAAGAGTAGGAGGTAGCTGGGAGAAAGCTTTAAATCATTTGGACAGGAAGGAAAAGTAAGTGACCCTGATTGCACAGCAGAGTTCAGCACACAGAAACCCGAATTGCAATCAGTTTATTCAAATAATGGGGTATTTTTGTATGCATGGCCTGGAAGGTCACCAGCAGCAATTTGAACTGGTAATGTTTCCGAATTGAACTTAAATTTAATTTATTCAATTTAGGCACCATCTGATTACACAAAACAAACCCACAGTTTATGAAAACAAAACCAACAAAACCAGATGTTAAAAAAACAAAGAGCAAGATAGTGAGTCTGTCCAACAATAATAGAATTCACAAGGCGGTCCATCCATCCTAGCCCAAGGCCTGAGAGAATAGCCATGTCTTCAAGACCCTCCCGAATGCTATCAGGTTGAAAGCCACCCAGATTTCTGGGGGAAATCCCAGCCAATGTAAGGATTGGCAGGCAGAACAAAGGGTATCTAATTCTTAGTTGTGTAACAGTAGCAGCGTGAAATTAGATGTCTCCACTGATTCACTGCAAGTTGTATGGAGATTTATATATCTCCATAGCTCTACCTTTTGCCCACATCTATCCAATTGACAACTGATTGCTCCTTATCTGCAGTACCACCTCCTTGCTGATAGCAAGCTGGATGCCTGCCAAGTCCAGTGACAGGCAAAGCTCAGGCAGAACTTTTAGAAGAAAATAATCTTTTCAATCCAGTGTCTTAAGATGGCCGCTGTAGACATAGTCCACAGGGTTGGTGCAGGTCAGCGCCAAGAACCTGGTAAACAATTTCTGAATCTAAGGAAAAAGGTAGCAGATAGTGAGGTGAAATCCGAATTATTGTTCTAAGCAAAATAAAACATGACAGGGCTGAGCTTTGAAAATTGTTCTCAGGATTTGTTCCTAGGGAATGAGGCTGATAAATCAGCCATACTGAGCCTCCATCTAGTATATAGCTGTGGTAGCTTAATCCTCAGCATTGGCTCTTCTGTTGGCTTGTTTTGTGGAAAGTCTCTCAGATCTTTGGAGTTCTGCTCTCTGTTGATGATTCCTTATCGTTGCACTTCTGCTTAGGAGTGAATGGCTGAACCTCAGAACTGGTCAATGGATAAGGAGTCCTGGAGGTTGACTGAATCTACCTCAACCAGAATAATCATTGGCTTCAAAGCTATTAGAATTACCTATGTCAGGACTATTGGTCCTTATATGCACCTGACTCCAGATCCTCCCCATCCTTCTCATCTGACCATAAAGGCTGTGACACCTATCCTTTATGTGCCATAGGCATTTTACAATAAAACCTGAAGGGGGGGGGGTCTCTGGAACCCTCTTCTTTGCTAAAATCTGCTAAAAAAAGACAATAAGGAGAGGCTAAGAAAATTAATGCTCCAGGTTTGAGGACTTTGGCTTTTTGGAATAGTTACTGGTAGTCCTTGACTGATGTTCACAGTCAGGACCAGAAAATTCATTGTTAAGAGATGCAGTTGTGTTGAGGCATCACATGACCACACCAATTTTATAATATTTTCTTTGCTGCAGTCATTAAGCAAATCACTTGTGTTTGTCAATGAGACCTCACATGACTATGACTTGCAACTTCCATCTGGCTTCCCTATTGACTTTGCTTGTCGGAAGCTTTCTGGGAAGGTCACAAATAGCAATATTTGACCACTGGATGCTGCAAAGATTGGAAATCTCAGATTGTTGCTGAGCACTCAGATCATGATCATGTGATGTGACTGTGTAGGTACTGAGAAGATTGTAAGGGTAAGGACTGGTTGCAAGTCACCTTTTAACCACCATTATAACTTCAAACAGTCAGCAAAAATTAGTCATTAAGCAAGAATCACCAGTAATCCAATACATTACAATTTAGACCAGGAATGCTGTTTTAAACCTGGTACCTTCTAAATTACAATGTCTGGAATCCCTTGTCAGGATATTCTGACTCAGAATTCTTTAAGTGGAACTTTACATCTGGGTGGTTGGTGAAAGCTGCACTATGAAGATCAGTCCTGGCTCTGCAGATAATAGAGATACATCAAATTAGTGAACTAATCACCTCTTTTGGTACTGTCCATGGAGTTTTACTTTGTATACTCATTAGGACGCCAAATACTTTGGCCACCTAATGAGAAGGAAGGACTCCAGGGGTGGGATTCAACTGGTTCAGCCCGGTTTGAGAGAACCGGTAATTCCATTCTGGCCGGTTCAGATGAACCAGTTCTTCCGGAGATGAGTTGGGCCCGCCACCCCTGCGCTATTCCGACCTTTTATTTCTTTGTTTGAAGGCCAGCTGATTGGAGTGGCAGTGCACATTGCTGCCCCTCAGCTGTTTTTCCTTACCGCGGCTCCAGGAAAAGGTAAGGTTTCTTGCTATTTTTGAATGGAACGCACGTGCATGCATGAAGTGAACCAGTTAAACCAGTAGGATCACACCACTGAAGGACTCACTGGAGAATAGCCTAGTGCTGGGAACAGTTGAGGGCAAAAGAAGAAGGGGACGGCAGAGAATGAGGTGGCTGGCTGGAGTCACTAAAGCAGTCAGCGTGAGCTTAAATGGACTCTGGGGGATGATAGAGGACAGGAAGGCCTGGAGGAATGTTGTCCATGGGGTCACAAAGGGTCGGACATGACTTTGCAACTAACAACAACAACAATCACCTCTTTAGTGAAAGAAAGTAAGAAAGCAAGCAAGAGAGAAAGAAAGAAAGAGAAAGAAAGAAAGTAAGTTTCATTTTTTTTTTTACATAAATAAAGCAAATGTTTAAACCTCCATCTACTTTCAGGGGTACAAAGGGAGAGTCTACTTACAAGAATCTCTCAGACTACATATTAAAGCTGTCAGTGTATCTGGTCTAAGATTTAATCCCCAGCTTATTCTAAAGAATTGCCAAAATGATAGCTGAGCAGAACTTGGCTGACTGCACAAAATATTATCAACGGTAATTTGGGTGAAATAGCTTATGTTTTTATTGAGGATTTTGGTGGTTGCCTTCAGCTTTGTTTATAGGTAGCTGAATGCTCTCACCCTATTATGGATAACTGAGTGGAAAGCTAGGCATAACTCTCTTTTGTTCTGCTCTGATAGTTCTCTTAATTGGCTTGGAAATAACCTTTGTTTGCTTAATTATTAATTCAGAAATTATTGGAAATAGCTCAGGTTTCTTTGATCTAGTGTCTCACTTCTTTCAGCATAGAGTTAACAGGTCAGAAGCAGTGAGGGGCTTGAGAAGAACATTCTAGTCTATTTTGCAATCCACAAAGGAAGCTGGGACAAGAGTTGGATACTGCAGGAAATAATGCAATATTCCCAACTTTCTAGATGTTCTGTTCCATACTTCCCACAATGTCTTGCTAGCATAGCCAATGTCTGTGCTGGGTGACAGTGATGTTAGCTAAGGATGATGAGAATGGGGAAAAAAGGAAAAAAAGTTTCATAATACATGATCTACAATTATTTTTAGGATGAAAATAAGTATTTTCTTCAAAAGATATGGTATATAATTAGGTAGAATATATATAATTATAACTAAGCAATAAACAACTCAGAATCACAGTTTTATTTGTCTAGGATTTTTATAAACAAAAATTAACCCTACTTGTAACTCAGAAGAGTTGCTAGCTATTTTTTTTTTTCAGGCCAACCCAGATGGTGAAATTTGTTCAGTTTATATTTTATATGAACCCCAAATTTTTACTTTCAAATTTGTACATTTCTAGTGCAAATAAATTGCACATACCAGAACTGGAATTTGCACATACATGTGCTGATACTCTTACTTGGCAATGCAGTGTGCAATTCCAAAATACCACAGAAATGTAGATTATATGGAGAAACTTAGAACGCTGCATTCTATAAAAGTGATTAGGGCAAAGGTTTACAAAAATGTTTGTAAACTTTCACATGACTTCTTTTTTTTTTTGACAAATGGGTAAAGCAATGCAGAAATAGACTATGGTTAACTAGGAGGGGAAAGTGAGAACCTGAATAAAATTAACTTGGACAGCATTGTTTGTTCCTATTCTACATAATGCTGCAGTTGTTTGCTAGAGTATAAAATGAACTCTAGTTCTACTTCTAGATGCCAAAATTAAGACAGCCAAAGAGGTATCATAAAATAAAATTCTTTTCTATACCTTGCTAAGTGCTATGAATTTTCTTTGACCCTATAACTGCCCTAAATGTACAACTATCATTGAAATGGCCATTATGAATGAGGTTCCCCATACTTCTCTGTAAAATCTAGTACACCTTAAATTCTGAGTTTGATGTTCAGCATTTCAATATAAATCTCACCACTGTCAGTGACCGATGCTTTGTGTGTGTGTGTGTGTGTGTGTGTGTGAGAGAGAGAGAGAGAGCGAGATACTGAAGATATACAGTAAGTTGTGTAGAATTTTTTTTCCTATATTCTTCCTGTCTGCCAGAATATGGAGTCTTGAATTTAAAGTTTTAAGCTCTATAAAATATGATCTTGCTATTGACACCTTCCATTTCTGCCGCTTGACAAGACAGTTTATGATACTCGAAAGCAATTGAATTAGGTTTTCTTGTGGGTTATTTTCCTGAATCAGGTATGGCTTTGTGCCCTTTCTATGACATGAATCCAATTTGTGATAGATACTTAAGTGGAAATGCAAAATGGTAAGCTGTAGTTACGAATATGATTTGCAAAGAATTCTCAGGATGACAATGCTATTTTGCAGGTCTATATGCTGGCCCCGGGGATTTACAGAGCAGTGAGTTATTTGTTCACTCTTTTCAGTCCTGAACATAACGATTCTTTCTATACTCATAGAATTAGGAATCTATCTCCTAAGCAACATTTATCAACATTTCCTCAGAATGGAACCACTAATACTAATAAGTGAACTTCTACAACTATGATTATACAACAGCTGAATTATCTGTGACCATTGGGCACATTGGGTGACCCAGAAACATCTGAAGGACCATGGCCTTTCTGCTCTTATATACACATGCTGTACAGTTGAGCACCTAAGAAAAACAGATACATACTCTCGGAATGCAGGAGACAGATGCTCCAGAGGACTGGAGATGTAATTGCAGAATGGATCCCTGACACAGAAGGTAGAAACATGCAAGAGGATTTCAAGGGCAAGGGGACATTGTAATAAAGGAAGACACTAGCAGAGACTGAAAGTAGGAAGTAAAATAACCATGCCACCTGAGGCTTCCCAGACACTGTAAACTGCAGAATTGTAGGTATAAGCTCTATTCAAGGTAATTGGATAGATCAAAACATATTATATCTGGGAGTGCTAAAAAGAAAAAAAAGTCGACGTAGTTTTACTTGGGAAAAAAGTTTGGAACACAGAAAAACATGTTGAAAAATAAATTCACAATAGAAATGCATGCTATACAAAGACTTCTAGCTGTTGTTGTTGCTTATGAACTATTGGGAGTTTTCTAAAATTTTCATTCCATCTCTGGATAATGTTACTGAATATTTATCCATATATCTATTTGGGTTAAAAAAAAAACCCAAGTTCTTCTTTTATTCTTTTCCCATAGTATTAGGGTTTTATTTCTGCTTTTTATCAGAGTTTAATATTATGAGACCAGGAGAGAAAAATATGCTTTTTTCTCATGATATGTAATATTATACAATTCTATGAAATCCCCACTTGCTATGTAACCCAAATGTAACCTTTCCAGATACCGAAGTTGCTTCACTCCCTTTAACTTAACCCAATACAGTTTTAATCTACTTTTGCAGCTCTAAAATATCCCTTCTGAGGTTTAGTGACCTGAACTATATACCACTGATTTATGTAAAGACATTGTGATGTTAGCAGATTGATTTTTGATTCTTTTTATAATTATATACTCAACATGGAATTTGATCATTTCATACAGGTTGTATACTAATCTATCTACCACAGTTTCAGCTCCTGTGGGCGATCAGTTAGATCCAGTCACAATATATTATTCTATTTAAGCTTTTTCATTATGGCAGACTAGAAAAATGTTAAATATGTAAAATAAATAAATATGTAAGTCTGTATGTACACTCAAAGTGAAATGTATTTGTCATTTTAATCCCATTTATGTAATTAGAAAAGTTTCTGTTAGATACTGTATCATATATTTCTTTCTTAGCCATTCTAACCACTTCAGTGCTATCACAAACATGGCCAATTAACTGCATTTCTTTAATTCCCAATCATTTATGAATTAAATGACCCTAATACAGGTTTTTAGAACCTTGTTGTTTGCATTCAGCCATGCAGAAAACTCCTTCCTTCCTTCTCAACTTTCCATCTCAATCCAATTGATTATGGGTGGCAAATATTGGTGTGGGTATGGTTTTCTCCTTTGTAGCTCCTTGATTAGGGTAATAAAGGAACTGATTAGCTGATGAGATAATTAATTAATGTTTGTAAGCAACAACCAAGTTCAAAGAACACCAAGGACTCCACAGTTAAGATAAATTACAGATTTCTTTCAGCTTTTCAGTTTCCTTATATTCCTTTGATACTTCTCAAAGTTCTTTATTCTTCCAAGATGGTTTCTTGCTTTTGTTATATAAATATTTTATTTTTACTGTAGGATTTAATGTTATTATCTATAGGCTCCTTGGAACCCTTTTTAGCATCCATTATTTTTTTGCTTCATTACTTTGTGTAGGGTCATGAAGCTTTTATGCTCTTCAGTTAGGCATTTTTCTTGATACTGCTCATTAAGTATACTGTGATTATTGCAACTTGGTGATCTATTCCTGCTGATAGGAATAGCCCAATCTGAAGAACAAAAGTGAATGGAACAGCTCTGTAGCCTTCATCAGGTGGCTCTTCCAATCTTTGTTGGAAAACACATTCCCATCCTGGTTGAACATTTGGGGAGATGTAGCCTAATGCACATGAAAGTCCTTAAATTGGGGGCAATGTGTCTAAATGTTCAGTCCATTCATGAACAAGCATTTTGGTTATTCTGCTCATTCTATAAGTGTCAAAAATATATTATTTCCTTGGTAAAGTGTTCTAATACGTCAATTTTATGCAAACTTTAAGTCTTGTTATTTCCTTTGGAAATAAGCTCCAGAGTACTGAAAGTGTTCTGCTGAGGTTAAGACATCCTACGCCTGTTAACCTCACGTCAGAAGAGAAACGTCTTACAGGATTTAATAAACTGCAAATGAAATTGCATAAAATATTTTCCCCAGGTGGTTTAGTTTTCAGTGATTAAGAAAATACAATTTCCTGTAATTAAATCTTAACAAGAAACATTATTAAAAACACTCTATCCCAGCTTTAACAATAATTGTCCATTTCCTCAGAACAGTAAACAGGATTACATTTTGCAACTTAGTCTGTAATCCTTGTATCATTTTGATCAAATTTACTTTAATAATTTTATCTTGAGATAAAAGTTAAATCTAAAATCTGAAAGAAGAAACCACTCTCCTAAGCCTAAGGGCAACTTGTTTATCAAAAACAAATAGAATTTATTTGGTTCCAAAACAACTATTACCTGATTGTTTTTGCAGAACCACTGACAAATAATCAAATTGTATTTATTCCTTGCATGGATATTGAGATTTCAATGCAAATCCTGCTGCATTAAAATCTCTTTGGTCTTTTTTGGCCTGTGGAGAAAAAGAGTGGGGAGGCAGACATGAGAACAAAAATAATTAATCAGCATCTATACCTATCCCTGTACCAGTGAGAAAATAATTTGTCCATTGTTGCTGTTTTCAATTTTCCTGTATTGTTGCTTTTTGTACTGTTGTTGCTATACCTTCAGTCAGACCTTTTGAGACCAATGGAAGGATGTTCTTCTACTATTAGAATTATCTTTATCAACCATTCTTCATAATTCAGTCACTCTGTACCAAGAAAGAAGGAATAGGTACCAGTAGGAGAAAAACTAAAGTCAGAGGCATAGCAAAGTGAGTTATATTTTTATCCAATAAGAAGAAATACTTCTTGTATTTGTTTATTTCAAGAGAAAACTTACATGCTCTTTAGACAGAGCATTGTTTCTTTGGCTCTGGAAATCTCTGGGTCTTTTTAATCCATAGACATATAGAGTCAAGATACCAAGTTAAAACATCTCACTATTGGCACTCTTTGGTATTTTTTAAAATGTTCATTTTATCAGTTATTTTGTGTTAATTTACCTGATCATGAAATCAGCCATATAGGGCTAGCCCTTAATAATTACTGATTCCCTTACAAAAAATAAATAAATAAATTGATAAATAAATATATCAATAAATAGGTTCTCTAGATATTTGGTAACAAGTATGGTAGTCTTCTCCAAATTATAGAGAACCCTTTCCCACTGACTCTTATTTCATCAGGGTAAATTAATTTCAGAATACCTGTAGAAATTATGTTTGGGTAATTTCTGAGTAATTTGTGGAAATTTCACCAGTCCATTGAGAGAGTTTTCTATGGCAATGGTTTTAGAAATCAATCCTTTTGGAATATGTACACTGAACATTTTTGGACAGTTTAACCATCATGGCTTTTTTAAAAGTGAAGTTAGGTGAATGAAAACAATCCTAGAAATTGTAATTGAACGTGAATGCTACAAATTCTTTTTTGAAAATCTCACTCTCCTGAATTGTAGTTGCCACAAATATATTTTAGTATCCCTATATATCTTTACCAAATGTGTTATAAATGCCCTTCTTTTTTTTAGTATATCTGAAGAAAAGCAAAGTATAATTACATATGCACGTATATGGACTGTTCATTCCTTGGAAAAAATATATATGCATAATAGAACTTTAAAATTCTACAAATAGCAGAAAATTTTGTATTGTTTGTAATTGTTCATTTTTATGTTTTGCTAGAGCTTCTTTTGGAGAGCATTCAATAAATGGTTACAGGCTGTCCAACTTGTGAGAAGTTCCATGGAAATAAAAGAGCATCACAAAGACCTGCATTAGCTTTCTAGAAGTTATTTCTAAAAATACAAGCAGAATATAAACTGGATAAAGAGTTTCACAGCCCTATGAAATCTTGCAACTCCCATTCCAGCTACAATAGACCTCGTACCAGTTTGTCTGCTTCTCTCTGCTAGCTTCAAACTATTGCCTCTATGGTATCTTTCTGATCCATTACTCTATCGCTGGAGGATTGACAGTGTCCCCAAATTTAGATGGCCAACTCCGCAAATGTGTATCATAGTTCCCACTGAAGAAAGGTCATCTACCATGCTATGTTATTAGCCAAATAATGCTCAGCTTCCATATTAGATTCAAAACCCAATGCCAGAAATATGTTTGACAGCTGCAACTTCCCCATCCATAGCTATTTCTTATATGCATCTTGGTTTTTAGGGAATACCCATTTTCCCTTTTGATTTCTATTTGTTTCTTTGCAAGCTAGGAGAAAAAGCTGATACTTTCATCCTGGACACCTAACATGGAAGTGTGTCTCTTTAATTGAACTCATTGGGGCTACCTTTCCCGTAAATATAGTTTGGACAGAGGAATAAGTAGCTATTTATTGACCTATCTGTTGCTGGTGAAATCATGTGAGCCTTCAAACTGAAGGAATAAAATAAGAACTGAGTTCCTTTTCAGTTATAACTCTAGCATATCCAGTACTGTAGAGGATTGACTGAACCAGGACTCTGTCAGCTGGCTGACAACCTGAAATCAGGCTGACAGAAGCTAGGTTGCCTGTCCACCTGGGGGCTAATTTTTAAAGCTGGTAATGGGATCGCATCACTGTCATGTCAGATTATGCTATTCATTCTCTGGCAGGTCTAAAAAAATGGAGGGAGTGAAATTATCCCTGGGGATAATAAGGATACTTGTTTCTGTCTCTCTCTCTCTCACTTACTTACTCATGCACATTATTTATCAGTGTGGTCAGTCTTTAGCCATATTAGGCCATGATTAAAAATATTAAATATTACCAATGGCAGAGTCTATCATGCTGGGTTATGTGAGGCTGTATGACAACAATCTTCAAGAAGCACCTGTTTCCACAGGCCTCTCAGAGGCATACCAGGGGGGGGGAAAGTCTCAAATGGAATTGATTGTTGTAATTCTAGGTGCGGAATTGTGCAGCTGGTATGGAAATGATAAAATAAGCAAGGTGATTGGACCTCAGCTAATTTCAGATTAAACTCCACTATCCCTTTGGCAAAAAAAAGATGCCCTCTTTGATTGAACTCATCTGAAGAGAAAATGATCTAAAGGTTTCAGGGGATCCACTGTAGAGTAACTTCCAGCAATACAAGCCAAACCAAATCAAAGAACACCCACCATGGTATTAGCAACTGTGCCATTTGCTCTACTAAGAAATTCTGTCCCCCCCCGCCCTTCAAAAAGGGAAGGTTGTATTTAGAAAAGCTATATACACGTGTGGGAATTTAAGCTCTTGGTGCCATTCCAGATTGAAGTCATACCTGCAATTTACTGCTGAAAATTCATTCATGCAATTGATAATTGTGTTGATAGTAGAATATTTCCAATTGGATAACAGCAGTTCCAGGATGTGGAATATATAGCTTGACAGCTTCTTTTTCTGGTCTTCATAACTCAAAGAATTAAAGGGTTGCAAGAGACTTGGATGCTTTCTTGTGAAGTTCCCCTGCCCATGGCTGGAGTCCTCAGGCTATCCTGGGCAGATGACCATCCAAGTTTGCTTTGAAAACCTCCAATGAAGAAGCACGTATGACTCTAGAACACAGATGGTTCTACTGCTTTATAGTTCTTGCAGTCAGGAAATTATTCTTTGTTTTGTGTTTGGAGCTTCTACTTATTGGTTCTTGTCCTACCATTAAGCACTATAAGGAATAACCCACCTCTTCCCTGTGATAGCTGTTCAAGTTTTGAAAAGCTACTATCATGTTTCCCCTTAACCTTCTCTTCTTTAGGCTAAATATACCCAGTTCTTTTAACCATCTTTATAGGATTTAAATTCCAAGCCCATTGCCATCTTTGTTGCTTTTCTGTACATGTTTTTCAGTTCCTCAGCATCTGTACTGTATTGCAACAGCCAAAAGTAGGCACAATATCCAGATGTGGTCAGACCAGTACAGCACAGGATTGGAACTACCAGTTCCTGTGATCTCAACATTATATTTCTGTTGATCCAACCTAGGGTTGTATTTACTTTATGTAGCCATCTACTTCATTGTTGTGACTCTGAGTAGCTTACAACTGAAGTAAGCCAAGTGCTACCTATTTTTTATATCTATAAAACTGATTTTTCCTAAGTGCAGAACTCTACATCACTGAACTGTATTTAGTGAGCTCAATGTTTAACATGTCAATAAAGATAACTAATTGGACCTTAAGATCTCTTCTGATCATACCATTCCCTACCCTACTCTCCACTTTTGGGTCCTCTACAAATTTGCTGAACATCCCTTCTATCCCCTTGTTCAAGTCAAATTGTGGAAGACCTTTGAGCTCAGAACAGAGGTCCCCCACTTCATCTCTCTCTCTCTAGATATCAATCCATTACAAGCCATGCATTGGGCATAGTTGTTCAACTAACTGCAAAACCATCTGGTAATAGCAATATAGATCCCAAATTGTTCCATTTTGTCAGAAAGGAGGCATGGTTAATTTTATCAAAGGCCTTACTGATGATTAAATTCTGCTTTCATAGCATTCCTTTATTAAACAGATAAATAAAAGCTAATAATGTAAACCTAATAATCAGCAGATCATTCATTTATTAATTTTGTTATGCTTCGTTTAGTTTTGGTCAGTTCAAGGCAGCATATCTTTCAGCATATATTCCTACTTCCTATTTTCCTCATAACAACTATCTGAGGTAGGTTTGGCTGAGAGGGAATGACTGGCCCAGTTCCTTTGATATACTAATGTAGTTACAAAAAGGAAAAGAAAAGAAAAGAAATGATTCTTTTGTTATGACCTACTTTTTGCAAACCCTGGCTTCTACTAATCAACTTCTGCCTTTCTAAGTGCTGGAAATCCACCACTGGAGAAGCTTTTCTATAGTTTTCTTGGGTAGCTGCTGTGGCTCAAGTGGTAAGATCACTGTACTGCAGTACAGCAGATCAGCAGTTTGGCTGATCGAATCCCACCAGCTCCAAGGTTGACTCAGCCTTCCATCCTTACAAGGTCGGTGAAATGAGTACCCAGATTGTTGGGGGCAAATATGCTAACATTGTAAACTGCTTAGAGAGGGTTGCAAGCCCTGATAGGCGGTATATAAATACAGTGCTAAATACAGTGCTATATTGATGTTAAGTACTAAGGCATAGTCTATAGTTTCCTGGGTTGACATTTTTCCCTTTTTAAAAAGAAGATTGGAACTCATTTAGCTCTTCTTCAGTCTTCTGGCACCACCCCCTTCACACTAGGAGTTCTCAAAGATTATAGTAGCGGTTTTGAGATTACAGAATCAGCACCCTGGGATGTAATCCATCTGGCCCCAGCAACTTGAATTCATCAAAGCAGTTAAATGTTCTGTCAAATTTTCTTACTCATTTTGACCTGTATTTCTGTTCTGAACTCCTTGATATAGCTTTTGACAGATTGGACCATTTTTTCCTTTTGTAAAAAAACACAATAAGACTTAAGCAGTTCAGTCTTCTTTTTGTTGTCCATTACCATCTTGCTAACTTCTCCAGCCAGCAAAACCCGCCATTTCCTCATCCAGGCAGTTGCCAGGAGTCAAGACTGACTTTAAAAAATGTCTAGAAAATGTTAAGTAGTCATACGTATTTGTTTAATTTCTGATGGTAAAGACAGGAGCGGGTTTTATATGTTTTGGGATTTAGGCTGCATTTAATTGGGGATGTGGGATGCAGGGGGAGGAGAGGCAGACACAAAAGCCACTGCAGTTGGCGAAGGCTATCAGATCCTGGTTACAAAAATCTGGACAACTACTTGATCGCTGCAAAAAAAAAATTCTGCATCTCTTTGCTATCACATAATAATTACTTGGAAATTTGCAGCCCAGATAAACCAGGAGTATTACTGTATATACTCGAGTATAAGCCTAGTTTTTCAGCCCTCAAAAAGGGCTGAAAAAACCACCCTCGGCTTA
>JANHJO010008489.1:1789-15067 GCA_032468235.1 Pseudoxyrhopus heterurus | reverse complement strand
TTTCGAACTGCTAGGTTGGCAGAAGCTGGGACAAGTAACAGGAGCTCACTCCGTTACGTGGCACTAGGGATTTGAACTGCCAAACTGCTGACCTTTCTGATCGACAAGCTCAGCATCTTAACCACTGAGCCACCATGTCCCCTGTGTCCCAGTGGTGATATTCAAATGATTAAACAAGTGGTTTGCCCAGGGTCTGGTTGGTTGTCGTGGGAGGCGTGGCCCATCCCCATCCTCCAGCTCCACTGCACATGTGGGATAAGCCTCCTGTGATGGCCAACCTGATCCTGGGCAAACCAGTACAAACCGGCTGAATCCCACCACTGTATGTCCTGGATAGAAGGGAGTGAACTGCTAATAATATTTTCTGCCATCTTCACCACTCTCTGCACTCCCTTCTTGTCTGAAGCATAATATACACAATACAATGTGTATTTGTATACATGACATACACAATACAATGTGTATACTATAAAAATACAAATAATCCTAACTAAATGATGGGGAGGATGTAGGATGAGCAAGGGGGAGGTAGAATCCACTATTAATCTATCAACCACCCTCAATGTGAACCCCCACCCCAAATACAGAAAACCTGGGCTTTAAAAACGATGGGTGGGTAGAATTTAAGTAAGGGTTTTGCTTGAACTTGATCCTAAGCATATTTATTTGAAAGCATACCAAAACTTTAATAGCTCTCCAGTATATGCCTACTAAGCTGAGCTTAGATGTAAATGCTGTGTTTATCACATTTCAGCTTTAAGGCATATATTTGCAAAAAAGAGGGCATTCTGCTACATATGATTATTTTTTTTCTGGCAATAGCAATTCTGTATCTCACAATTAGTCATGAAGTGCTCTTCAAAATAATAGTTTGCATCCACTATTTCTTGTCTTGCCTTCTGGTGCTTTGAAAAATAGTTTGAGGTTATTCCAGTCCTGCATGCTGGCCAATTTTGGTATATATACTTAGTGAAATCTTTAACAGCAAATCAGCTGTTAAAAATCTGATTTGGACACTAATGTGCCATTCAAATTTTATTGATTAGGAAGTGGAAAGCAGAGATTGTCATTGGAAAAAAGATCAATCACATCTTTACTTTTATTTTAAAATAGGAAAGGCATTAATGTTCAGTATTGTTAGGAGTGTCTGGCAGCCAGAAAATTAAGTTATGGATTTGAATCTGCATTATGAATGCTAAGAAATCCAATTTGACAAGGTAACTATTAAGACATTGTTGTGAATAGAAAGCCAATGAGATATAAGCTGATCTTTACTTAAGAGAACTTTGTCCTGACTGTAAGTGTATGGAAATTCTCAGTCTTCCAGGTCATGGTTGTCCCAAAGGTTCTTTTTCAAAAGGCAGCTGGACTTTTGTTTTTCCTTGAAGATATTTCACTTCTTATTCGAGAAGCTTCTTCAGTTCTGACTGAATGGTGGAGGATGGACTTCTTTGCAGTCATCTGGTCATTAGCACTCTTTCTGAGAGTCATTAAAGCCAGTTGGATGAGAAGTTCCAAGAAGGTTCCACACCCATTTGCATTATTCAGGTGATTCTGAGGGCACAGATAAACCTCCAAGTGGCCTCAATGACTCTCAGAAAGAGTGCTAACGACCAGATGACTATAAACTCTTCTATTTCCCCAACATTCAGTCAGAACTGAAGAAGCTTTGTGGATGAGAAGCGAAACACCTTCAAGGAAAAACAAAGAATTGCCTCTTGAAAAAAGCACCTTTGGGACCTCAGTTGTGAGTTCTTTAGTCCAGCTTCGTATGTTAGAGTTTGCAAACTGAGTTATACAGAGTCTCTACAAGTAAGAACTATTACATATAGCAATTTGTAACTCTGTCTCTTAATTTAAATTAGCATATACTGCAAAGCAACCATTAATAATTCTCAAAATCTTTATAGACTTCAATCAATACTTCCTGCTGGTATCTTAATATTTGTTATAGTAGAAATGTTATCTTCTAAGGTCAGAAATTGACTGCCTTTGCTTTTTCCTAACTAAAATAGTCTTTAATCACTTAGTTTGATGTAAAATTGGCCAGAAGTATTTTTAAAAAAGTATTTTCCAGCTGGGCTGTCGGGAGGTTCAGCTTGTTACGTATTAACAAGAAATCCTAAGATTACAGTGGCAACAGCCAGAATTTAAACTATGACTATAAAAACAAGGCTCTTAATAACAAATCAATGAATTAGGATATTAAGTCTATTATCTAATATTTATTAAATATTTTACTAATTAAACTGTTTTATCCAATGCAAAGTCTAAATTATATTTGCATCTTGCTTTTGGGCCCTTTGGACATGAATACAATATTGACCGATTCTGGGGTGGAAATGACACCTACATGTAACTTTTTTAAAACCAATGAGAACAAAAAGGGACCCCTTATGAGGGCCCTAGAGAGCCTGCTTGTGGTGATGCTTAAAATACAGGCTACAGACTAGGTGACCATGAATTCTACTCCTACCTTAGACCTGAAGCCAACTGGGTGTCTTTGGGCCAGTCCGTCTTTCTCAGTCCTAAAATGTAAACAATGGCAAACCACTTCTGAAAATAGCTATCCTCCATGACTGATAGTGGTAGATTGCTTGTAAAGATTACAATGCCTTACACAATTATATTCCACATACTGCTGGTTTGGACATCAAGTCCTACTGATTTAAAAAACATTGAAGTGTCATTTTAATCAGTTCATCTCAATTTGCTATAATGAGAAACATCAGACTGTACTACTTTAAGTGATTCCAAGATTTGTTATCAACCTGTAGCATCTATAGATGATGATGATGCTTACTCAATACTGAACTCCTTGACTAGTCTGAGACAATTATATTAAAGTTTTAGACGCTCAGAAAAGATTTTCTCTTCTGTAGAATGGAAGAGAAGGAAATAAAAAATTAGCCAAATACCATTCTTTCAACATTTATTTCAAGGCCACTATCGTGAGTTCATTGTTTCGGTGGATAGTGATTTATTGACAGAGCATCACAAAAATCTTTTTTTTTTTTACCTAACATTATTATGTTTTGATTTAGGCTCTATTTTGTTCAAGAAATCTTGATAAAAATGAGGCACTATACTTGAGGAAAAAGAGGGGGAATCTTTGTGGAGAATGCCCTGAAAATAACTCCTTAGATATTTGTTTTGCAAGTTTAATGAAATCTGAAAGAAGCAGCATACATACATGAAATATATTTCTAACATAAGACTGATTACTTATCACCTTGAAATACTTCTTTTTTTGTTTCTATGACAGAGAAATACAATGTGTATTATTGCAAGGCTAGGCTGCTGTCAAAAATTGGATTCCAGGATTTAAATTTGAATAATAATACCTTAGCTTAATAAATGTTAGGATTAAGATTCTCTGAAACAAATCTGGGAAATTGTAATTATTATCAATGGGTAAAATTAGAAGAGAGGGAGGATAATTTTTCTCTATCCATAGATAATTTTCCATAATTTTATATATCTTATCATGCTTTTCCTCATTTTATCTACATGGTTGCCAAAAGCTGATAGCAACTTGATGGTACTTAATCCTTCATGTTCTCCACAACATCTCCATAAACATTATCCTGCTGGTCCATGCTAAATAGTCCCATTATCCTGGATCACACTGGACAGATTCAAGAAGTTCACAAGCAGAATTTATAACTTTCTTATTCTTTGCTCCTCATTAACTGACATTTCAAACACGTTGACTCTGGGAATTGATACAGGTAAACCACGTAAAAATTAAGGAAGAATGCCAGGGTACATAGAAAGTGGTAGCACTTTTCTCAGGGCAGAAGAGATGATAGAAGTAAAGGCAATACTGAAATTACTACTGTTATTTCCCACTGTTCTTAGTCTCCACTTGTGTTTGTGCCAAGTATATTTATTATTGAGACTTTAACAAGAACCACTGAAACCAAATGTCCGACTCTTTGAACAGCAAGACAGACTATGCAATTTTAACACTGCCTAGAATTATTTGTTAACATGCAAGAAACTAGCACAAAGAAAAGTCTTTTCTTTGAGCTCTGGATATAAATTTCACTGGAGAAGAATTATTACTCATCTTTGGCTCTAGAAGAAGAATGCACACATAGTTGCACACAAGCCCACAATAGCAAGAAACAGAATTCTATAGTAAAACTAAGTCACCTTCCAGCATTGCTTAGAATTTTACTATAGAGGGAGACTCTCTCAGTAATCCTACGCATAAATTCTTCGGCTATTCTTAAAATACAAACTTTGTGTTATTTATACTTTTCTTTTTTTCCAGGAATCTCACTTTTCCAAACTTATTCAATACAACCTTGATATTTGACTACTTAGATTAAAACTCTCTATACCTTTTTATCCTTACAAACCATCAGTGCTTCAACCATAAACACATACCAATTTATATACTGATTTTTATTTAATATTCTCATCTTTCTTTTTTTTAGGAACTCATCCAATCATGACTCTCTCAGTCTTCTCTTCCTCCTAACCCTTTTCTTCTGTTTGTTATGAGATTTGATCCCTATTAATTCTCTCTGTGTGTCCAAACCAATCAACCTATTCTTTTGTACCAATCACCACGTTCATTTAGTACCTATTTATTCTTTATCTGTTTTCTTCTTCTTTTACCACACAGACACATATTTGTTACACATTCCATTTAACTTACATTTCTCCTGATACACCCAACATCCCCTTTCCTATAACCAAAGAGACAGAAGCGTACTCTTATCAAAACCAATTTTGCAGTCCTTGAGCTGGAACGGGCTTTTTTGCCTCCTAATATTCTAATTTAAGACTAGATGCCTAACAAAAAGGACGAGTAAAACAAAACAAAAAAATGCAATCTGTTTTATCTTTTCGTACTTTCATGTATTTTTTTTCATCATTATCAAATGAAAGAGTTCCAAGCATATTTTGTGGTGAAACACACAGATGCTACAAGAGGAATAAACATATTCTTCCTTTCACCAATTCCATAAGAAATGCAAAATAAAACTTACATAAAAGAAAAGAAAGCCTTCGTCTTAGCATTTTCTGATAGGATTGACCCATAAACCTTATATAGGACTACACTGAAAACAAACTATGGAGAAATATGTAAATATATTTTTTTTTTAATGACAGGCAATGGCCAGTTCTTCCCTCAATGAAGCCAATACTACTGCATAGGTCCAACTACACATCATTACCCTGGTAGCCAGGAGGGGCATAGAACTAATAAACAGATGGTTAGGTTAGCATTTCCCAGAGAAACTGGGAGAAATATCTCTTCTTTACAATGAATAAAGATACAAATCAGCTTTGAAGAGGTTTTAATTTTCCAAGTTATTTTAGGTAGGTTAGAAGAAAAGAGAAACTAAACTAGGAATATACAAAAAATATTCTAAATCTAAGAAAATTAATTAGCTGTCCATAAAACTTGGTTAGGAATCACTCATTTTCTTAAAATGGAAATCAACTTTAGTCTCCTTCCAAACAGCTATGACATCTGGTAACCATATTTGCATCATTTTAAAAATGATAAAGTGCTTTAAAAATGTATCGGTTATTCTTCTCATAACCTCTTCTCCATGTTGATCAAACCTGCCCAATAAAAATGTTTCCAACAAGCAATTTGTAATGTAACCATGGTTATTTTTGTTACAGGTTGACTGCTATATATAAAAGAAGCTCCTTAAAAATCTCTGTAATCCTGAAATGGAAGGAAAGAGGGAGGAAAAGAAACTCCAAAAAATTTAATGAAGAATGCTTTTAACCTAAAGATCTTTCCATTTTCAGTATTTCATTCTTCCATTTTTAATTTTTTAAAGCAATTAAAAGAGAGCAATTAGTCATGAGAACACCATTCATGTTGGTTATACTGGGAGGCTGACCAACCATGTTAACATTTCTCTTGTTAATATTATAAGAATTTAATGAGGAGAATCACGCATGAACAGATTTGACTAGGCCAAAAAAGGAAATGAAAATAAAGAGAGATTATTCCTCTTACCTTAGTCGTAAAACAAGATTCACAGCACATGGAACAGAGCTATATTCATTTGTAATAGCAGAATGTGCCTTAATGAAAAAGAAGGAGGGAATACATCTTTTTAAATTGCCATATTAAAAACTGGGATGGCTTCAATTCTTTAAGGTAATAATTATCCAGTTTAACTTAGAGGTCATCACTAATCTGAAATTGCAAGTCAGATATTAAAACTGGCACAGATTACAGTAAGGTGGCAAAGAGAAAAACCAATATAAGTCTATTCCCCTGATTAATCTGATAAATGTATGGTATTAAAACAAAAGCCCTTAGAATTTTAAACACTTTCCCAGCTTAATACATTGGGGTACTACTAACAAATTTTTTGTTTATTTAACAGAGCAGTACATTTTTATAAGAATCCCAGGAGTGATTATTGTTTGCATCTTTATTGCATAAAATAAAAGATTAAATAGCTGGAAAGTAGCCATAGCCTTTAGTGACAATTAAAACATTCACATATGATATAAACAAAATTTAGTGACATTGTTTGCACATGACTTTCAGCAATAATGTGTTACACTACATCTTCCCTTCAAATCATCATGGGAACGGTCAACTTTGCCTGATTACTAAGTAAACAGCTTCTGCAACCAGTAGCCATTATCAATGTTATTCCAAAGGTGCTTTTTCAAAAGGCCACTGGACTTCGTTTTTCCTTGAAATCATTTCACTTCTCATCCAAGAAGCTTCTTCAGTTCTGTCAGAATTGTCAGAACTGAAGTACCTTCTTAGATAAGAAGCAAAACATTTTCAAGGAAAAACAAATTCCAGTTGCCTTTTGAAAAAGCACCTCTGGGACAACCATGGCTTGGATGACTGAGAATCTCTGAAGACATTATCAATGTTGGTTTTACACATCACACTAAATCATAAAGACTGGCATTTCTTTGGACTGAGCTGGTGTGCAATTTAGGGGTCCCTCCTGGACTCACAGCTCCTGCTCAAGGAGCAAATTGCAGACATAGCTAAGGAGGCCTTTACACAGATTCATCTAGTGACCCAACTGCACCTTTCCTGGATCAGAAGGCCTTGCTCACAGTCACTCATGCAGTCATCTACAAATCAGAGGTGCAAGGGCTCCACATGGGGCTACCCTTGAAGACCACCTGGAAGCTTCCACTGCTCCAGAATATGGCAGTGCACACAGTGACGGGTGCTCTTAGGTTTACCCATGCAACACTTCTATTATGGAAGCTGCACTGGCTTCCAGTTTTCTTCTGGGTGCAATTTAAGATGCTAGTTATCACCTTTAAAGCCTTATAGGAGACAGGACCAGTTTTTCTATGGGACTGCCTTTCCTTATGGATGTCTACCCGTCCTACCAGAATAGGTAGACTGGGCATGCTTCCAGTCCTTTCATTTAAACATTGTCACCTTACAGGAGCTAGGAAGTGTGCCTTTTCTGTTGCAGCCCCAAACCTATAGAAAACTCTGACCCATGAAGTTTGGCAGGCCTCTACCCTCCTAGACTTTCAAAAAACACTGAAGACCTGGCATTTCCTCCAAGCTCTGGGATAGGATGAGGACAAAATACATGATGGAAGCTTGAGTTGGCCTTTTTTTTTAATGTTTATAGTTTATATACTTTTTTATATTATTTTAATTCTTGATTGGGAGATGCCCAGAGTTTGCTATAAGATGGGCAGCTACATAAATGTTTAATGTAATGCAATGCAATGCAACGCAATATACAAATATGCAATGCATATATGTATTTTTAGCTTAGCCTACGGTGGCATCGATTTAACCATTACGACATGTCATCAATAAATTCATGGTTGATCCCTGTATAAACCAGATCACTGTGGCTTGTTGAACAAGCCATCAGTAAATAAACACGTAATTTGAGAACTCAGCCAATCTTTAAATCAGTTTGTGGCCTAGTGAATCTGTAATTAATGACAAACTGGGATTGCAAGGAGGCTATTACAAGGCGCTTCAGTCAAAGTCTGTATCTACTAGAGCACACAATTTGAGTGCAAACAAACTCAGGGGTCCCCAACCTGTGGGCTGCAGCCATGAGGGGTTTGATGGGCCATGAGGGGTTTGCAACCGGGCCGCAGAATTGGCCAATGAGCGTGTACACACACATCCTCACTTACATGAGCAGCAGGAGAGCGCGTCCGCATGCACTCCATTTAAGTGAGCGGCAGGCTTGTGTGCACACCGCTCGCACAAATGGAGCTGTGCATACAAGCGCCGGCTTGCTGGCCACTTGTGCGGACCCGACCCCTGTCCCTCCCCCACCAGTCCGCAAAGCCAGAAACGTTGGAGAATTTTGAACTTAACCAACAAATCTATGCATAATATCTAATGTTAACATTAACAATACCTGAGAACCTTTTATAGACAGGTTCTGTATTTGCTCAGGGATATTGCTGGAATACACGGAAATCTGTTAAGAAGAGTTTAAATCTTTAGAAGATGGCACAAAATATGTTACTTAATACATCCACAATGCAAAATAGTAAAAACCAGGAAAAAAAAATAGCAAGCAGGATTTCAAACAAGATTTGATGCTGTATTTCCATTAAATAAAGTCTGTTAATTCTGCATAATAAATTTGTGACAATAGAAGTCTTATGTGTCACCAAAATTCTGTCTGCCCTCAAACCCTCCTCTGCAGATTAAGTGAGCACAGAAAGAACAAAAGGGGAAGGAAACATTAAGTCTTTATTCATTTATCATTATACTTCAAATTGACTCACGAGCACAAATTATCTGGACAAAGTACTAAATTACAAAGAACATTAATAAATTCTGAATAGCTAAAAAAACCAACTGCTAAATATTGGCTTTATAATTCAAGTTTAACAACAGACTATAAACTTACACATATGGAGTTATTTAAAAGTGGCATACAAAAACTAATGCATGCAATCTTATTAAAAACTAATACCGATACATTATGCATCAATGAATTGTGCCTCATATTGTAGTTATTATGGAAAAGCAGTATGGGTTTTTAAAAACTGAAATCTACATCTTGCTGAAAATACAAAAAAGACTCTGAACTTCAAATGGTAAAATATTACTGAAAATTACCATTCTAATATTCACATTCTCATGTAAATACAGAGAAAAATTCAATAAACACACACTCCAACTCACAAAGGGAAAGAAATTAACCATTTACCTCTGCATCTTCTTCTTTTACTCTTCGAGACTACAAGGCAAGCATTATAATTAATTAGTTACCAGCTGAGTAACAAAACAATGAATGTTTACTTGAGGTGCCATGTGGTTTCCTAAAAATTACCTTCTCTTGAAAAAAAGCAGCTTTGCCTTCTTCACTCTTCTCATCCATTTCATCATCACTCCATTCCCAGTCCCCATCTTCTGTCTTATGGAGATGGCCACTAGAACCCGGTACTCTCCTAACCTAACAAAAGGAGAAAGGCAACGTTGAAAAAAGGCATGAGGGTGTGATGATCACTGGTCTAGAATTGGGAAGGCCAAGCTTAAAAATCTCACTTAACTATGGACCTCACTGGATGACCTGTGGCAAGTATCTCCATCCAAGCAATGTGACAATGGACTAAGGATTTCTTTCTTCATCTGAGCTGTCTTTGTTGTTGCTTTGATAGCCCCATCAAGAGTCAGCTACTTGTGTCTATGTTTTAATAGTTACAGTATATTGGATTGCTCTTATCCCCAAAAGATCTAAGAGACTTAGATAATTATTTAAGTCAGAATAAAGACTATTTGCCAAAGTGGAATTTCACTCCATTTTCTCCATCCAATGCCTTAGTTTAAAAAGTAAGCTACAAAAAATTATCAGACTTTACTTATCAGCAATTCAAGGGAAACCTACTTATTAAACTGATTGCAAGAGTAGCAAACGCCAAAGTGAAAATAACTGATTACCTGGACGTGGGAGAAGAGGCTCCCACCACACAAGTACTGGTTTGTCTCTTACATTAGCTAATGAGGATTTTGCTTACAGATGAGGATCAACAATGGCCACAATTTGCCAAGCATTCTCTTATTCAATTTTCTTTCATTAAGCTACAACACCGAAAGATGAGAAAGAGGAGGGCCAAGGAATATTTTCTCTGCCTTTGAAGGAAGGGCCTTACTAAGACGAAACTGTCAATACTTGTTTTTCTAACACAGGCTAATGGTGTTAAGAGCACAGAGTTGTTAGGAACCAGGTTATTGTGGCTTTTTAGCCAGTAACACAGCCCAAGTCTCCAAATCAGCGACTAATGCTGATGGGTCCACAATCACAAAAATAGGGAAGATGCATTTTGTGAAATGACACCTTTATTCCAATTACTTTTTTCCTACTTAGACTGAAGTACACACTTACAAACTCTCATTTTGTCTCTGCTGTCTTTCACAGTCAGCAGAAGCAAGCTAGGGGTCAATATGTACTTATAAAAACAGAAAACAGTTCACTGCCAGTGAAAGAGTAATGGCCGTTGGGGGGGGAAAAAGAGAAAACTCCCACTCAACCATATAATGCTACTGGATCTTAGCCTCTGTCTTGAGGGGAAATTCTGGGAAAGAAAGAAGAATGTAAGAAAATAAAGAACATTTTAAATCCTACTCTTTTGTTCCATCTCTCAGAAAAGGTGGGAGCAGGATCTCGAGTGAATTCAAATTATCTTGGAAACCAGGTTTCCCCCTGGTTCCACACAGGCCCTTCCTCTGGATGCAGGTAGATATCAAGTTTAATCTATGAGGCATTTTCCACAGCTGAGTGGCTGCTAGTTTCCAGGTATACGAAACAAAAATGGAACTCAAAATGTTGCAAGCTATTCAGTTAGCGTGAGAGATGGTAGTGAAGCTAATTTGTACCCTTGTTTGCACCCAGACTATATTGCTCCTTTAGACACCCTTACCCACAGAGGAAATCTTTCGGTCAGGTTTAAACGTTTCAGTCTACTCAAGTTGTTAAATTCATCCTCAGCAACTTTACACTACAGGAAAATTCATCAGGAAAATAACATACTGTTAAGACTGTGTGTCCAGTGCCTGACTGCCTAACTCATATTTTTTATATTCCTCCCCTCCCTGCCCCCTTTGCAGAATTTCTGAGGGCATAAATTGCTTGGACAAGCTCTCTCTTCTTAAACTGGCCTTTTCTTTGCTGCACAGGCTGAGCTTCCTTGAAAGGTGCTAAGCACAAGTTAACTCAGCTCTGCAACACTTGATTAGTTAATTAATGCCCAGGGCCAGTTTGTGCTATTGGGAATTGGCACAATCCTAATTAGTCCCACCCTAAAAGCTTCCTATTGTATCCTAAGCAGGGAGCAGGTTGTGCTTACAGAGAACAAGATGGTTTTTTTCAAGGTATAGGTAGTCCTCCACTTACGACCGCAACTGAAATTTCTGTTGCTAAGTGAGACATTTATTAAGTGAGTTTTGTCCCATTTTATGAACCCTTCTTGCTACAGTTGTTAAGTGAATCACTGCAGTTGTTAAGTTAGTAGCACGGTTGTTAAGTGAATCTGGCTTTCCTATTGACTTTGCATGTCAGAAGTTCGCAAAAGGTGATCACGTGACCCTGGGACACTGTGACTGTCATAAATATCAGTCAGTTGCCAAGCATATGAATTTTGATCACGTGACCATGGGGATGCTGGAATGGTCGTAAATGTGAAAAATGGTCATAAGTCACTTTTTAGTGTCCTTGTAACTTCGAACGGTCACCAAATGAACTGCTGTTAAGTCAAGGACTACTGTATATTTTCCATTGTGTACTTACTTACTCTCTTGTAATCCCTTCCTCTCCAATGACTATCAATACAAACACTGGTTTTCCCTTGCTAATTATCCCAGAGGTGAGAATTCCAAAGGACGGAGGAATAGGGAAAAGGACTATAAGATTTGCCCGTTTTTCCCAGCTCCTTTTAGTCAAGTTCCAAAACACGAAACTTCCCCGCTGTTAGGGCTCACCCGACTGATTGGGTTTATATCCTTTTGACATTGTAACATATTTAAGGACAATTTCTTAATAAAGCTTTCAAAAGATGTATTAAAAATCCAGGCATCTCTTTTGGTGCTCTCCTTCTTCGGTATCCGTCCTGCAAATTCTAAATTAAGTGTCATCATGCAGATTAATGGAAACACACTGTGAGACCTCATGGATGCTACTTTTTAAAAACAGATATAGTTTACATGTGCAATTTATGCAGTTAATGTATTTTCTTATGCCTTGCACATAATCTCTCCTTGTCCTTTAAAAAAAAAAAAATAACCAGAGAATTCAGTCTGAAGTATTTCTAGCTGCCCTTATAATCACACAGATATTACGACTTCTAGGCAGAAAGAAAATTGCAAGCTGATTCTCTGTTTGCCTCCCTATTTCCACATGCTGTACGCATTTGCATCTCAAGCAGATTTATTATAAGTTATGGAAGGCAGAAAAATACCAAGAATGCAAGAAAATGATAAAACCTATTCATCAGTGTTTTGACCTTTCCAGTCCAATCTGCACTTTATGAGGAGCTGCATATGAACATATAACACAAATTATTCACGTTTAAAAAGATATCCAGGCAATGTACTGCAGACTGGGCAAATGGATGGAGATCATGAAATCTAATGCAATGCAGTCTTCATTTGGCCTTAAAAGTCAACACACCCCTTTACCACTTTCTTTTTAATTTTCTGTGTTATTATCCAGGTCCCTTTATTTTAAAAAATAAAAATAAGAGAGAGAGACACCATCTCCCTTGGCAGAGCTGCTCAGAACTGATAAGTAAAATTGCTCCTCAGTAAAAAGAGAGGTTGTCCTCCACAAATAAATTAATTCAAATCACCCCAAAAGACCTACTAATAAACTTGGGGCAGACACAAGAAATAAACTGTGGTAGTAATATTGTAGGAGAAGAAGTGGCAGAACCTAGGGGCGGAGTTAAAACAGGAATCAGTCTAGAATAGTGGTTCCCAATGTAGGGCCCACGCCCCACAGGGGGCAATTTGAATTTTAATGGGGGCAATTCGAAAATGAGCTATTAACTAAATTTTTGAAAGCCCACTAATTGTTCTTATATATTTGTGATGAAACAGTTGTGTTTCATTTACCTATTGTTGTCTTTCTTAGAGTGCATTTCCTAGGGCCTGGTCTGAAAAGGATATCCCGGCTGGGGGGAGGATGGAACAACTGCCAGCCCATCAGATGTGTCCCCACTAAGGATCATGGCACTGGCAGAGGCTCTCTCTCTCTTTCCCGTGGGCTTTGCTGCTGGGTGGTTGCAGGGAGAGCTGCTCTGTGGGGAGACAGAGTGGATGGC
>JANHJO010008488.1:8196-23416 GCA_032468235.1 Pseudoxyrhopus heterurus | reverse complement strand
GAAAAATTTGTTTGATATTTATCATTTTTGGTACTCGTCGTGCCTCCTGGAACCAGTTAATAACGAGTACCAAGATAGCACTGTATAGGGAACCATATAAACTTACATATAAAGTCACATCTACTAAACATCCTCTACATATATTTTTTTAAAAACAGGTAACCCTGCACATCCAACATCACTTCACTACATGAATCCCTACCAACTGAATGCATATGGCATGGCATTAAGAGCAGTAGGTGAAATCATTCAAGACTATGATAGTGACAAAATGTTTCCAGCTCTAGGTTTTGGTGCAAAACTGCCCCCGGATGGAAGAATATCTCATGAGTTTGCCTTGGTAAGAAGTTTGTTTGTTTGTTTGTGGCCATATTGCTCTCCTCTCCCCCACCCAAGCCTCTGGTAAAACTGCAGCTTTTAATTGGAATTGAACATCTACTTCGGTTGCTAAAGGCATATCCCTGATTCATCAATATCATTCTCATTATCATGACTTAAAAGCGAACATCCCTCCTAACTTAAAACAGCAGTTCCTTCCAGAGACAAAATTACATGGCCACTCTAGTAGAAGATGCTGAATTATATTTACTTTACTTTTCTTATATCATACTAAAATGAAATGCCTCACAAATTACTAAAATAAGCACTCTGGTGAATTATAGTGGGGGGAAATTATGATTTACAGACTTGTAATTGCCGGTTGTCTTTGGTAATAGTCTTGGGATAACTAAGTGAATTTAAAAAGAAAAAGGCCAGAAGTGAAGGATGTATGACCAAGGAAGCACATGCGGATTATCAGGATTCCTATCATAGTTTCCAGAATCTTGTGGCCTCACCTCCCTCCTTACCCGGATTTGGAGATTTTGAATGGATAATGGGCAAAATGGGCGACTTAAGCTTTGCAGTAACTTAAGGAACTGCTTCATCCCTTAAAACTCTTGAAGCTATCTTAAAATACAATTTGCCTACTAAGACAGCCCATGCAATGCTTGGTGGCCTTTGTCAGTCATAATTCTATTTTATAAATAACATTCTCAGTAATTAATGTATTTTCCTGGTTTTAACTTACAGAATGGAAACCCACAAAATCCTTATTGCAATGGCATTGATGGTGTAATGGAAGCATACTATATGAGTTTAAAATCTGTGCAGCTTTATGGACCAACCAACTTTGCTCCTGTTATTAATCATGTAGCAAGGTAATGAATACGTTTAATATCCAGAACTGAAACTTTATATAATAATACTTAAGATTTTTAATGTAGTCTTCATTAAAATGGAAAGAACTGCATATTCTGTATTTACATTCAGAATATTATGCCATTATTACATAATGTACTTATTTTAGACTTTATTCATCCCTCTTGTCTCTTTTAACATGAAAATTCATTTGTGTTTTTAATTCTCAATTATTCATGAATATTTAGGCAAGGGAATCATTTGGGGTGCATAGGAAACAGAAACCGTTTCGGGGGCATTGGTTTTTTTTTTAACACATCATAGAACATAGAACGTCAGACATTCTGTCTTTCAGATCAGCTGTGGTTAAACAAAAATAAAATCTCAAATATTTTGTTATTCTGGATTTTGACTTAAAATAACCTTCAGGGATTATAGAGTGATTTTATGGATAAGTGGTATAGGAGTATGCTGTCTCTTTTCTTCTCTCATATTTTATCGGATGTCTGTCCCTTCTGTTATCAAGAGTTTTCCATTCTGTCTGTCTCCCCACATCTGCAAATGCCAGTGTTCTTGGTTTTTTTTTTGCTGTTTTTACATCCCCCAAAACAAAACACTTTTGCTCCAAAAATCTAGAGCACTGCTATGCACAGAATAAACTTTTTGTGCATCCATAGGCTCATTTGCAATTATAACTATATTTCAACAACAATTAGCTTATTTTCACAGTATAAACAGAATGAAGCAAGACTTCACAGTGGTTTTCTCTATCCATCATACTATATGTTATTACAAACGTAAATCACAATTCTCCTATCTTTAGACAATTTAGCTTTTCCAAGAACAGAACACTAGTAGACACAGTTCAGTTCAATTAGAAAACAGGAATTAAATCAAATGCAGCAGTTCATTGTCCACTGCCACCGTGGGATACAAGGGCCTCATAAAGCCAGAGTGGTTCAGACCCATAGCTTTTTCTTCATATAAATTAGCCATCTCTGTACAGCACTGGGTGGCCTTGAAGTTGAGTCATTGTTGATTGTTTACATGACTTTTAAATCTGGCTTGAGAATTGCTAATTTTTTATTTTATAAATATAAAAGATCAGTATAAAAATGGAAAGAGGGACATATAACTAAGGCAGAATACCAGCATATAGAAAAAAATCTGCAGAGATGAAGGCCCGAAATCTAAGGCTCCAAATAAACTAAGACTTGCAAAAAATGTCAAAAATAATGTTTCAACATGTAAAAAACAAGAAAAAATTCAAGGAAATAATTAGTCCACTAATGGGAGACGATGACAAGGATGAGCAGCAGAGAGAAAGCGGAGCTGCTTAATTTAATATTTGCATCTGTCTTCAGGAAGGAAAGACAAGCCCAACCTACCAAAAACAGAACCGTAAAAGGCAGCCTAGGACTATAAACTAAAATAAGCAAGTAAATGGTAAGAGAACACCTGTCCACCCTAGACAAGTTCAAATCACCAGGACCAGGGGGATTACATCCCAGAGTTCTGAAGGAGCTGGCAGACATAATCAAGATAATCAAGCAACTGACCTGAGAACACCTAGAAGGAAGCAAAGTGGGAGATTGAACAGGTTCCTGATCAACTTTGTCATCCAAAAGGTAGAGGAGGGAACTAAAGAGACAGCTATACGGAACCTCATTCTTACTAACAGAAAAGGAGTGATAGAGGGGGTTGAAGTTGCTGGAACTTGGGGGAAGGTGACCATGTCGTCATATTAGAATTCAATATAATACAAATACAAACAATGGAATAAAAGCAAGCCAGGGTCTTAGACTTTAAAAGAACTGATTTTAACAAACTTAAAGAGTTTGGGAAGGACTCCATGAATGAAAATCTTAAAGGAGAATCCAACTCAAGAAGCTTGGGAAACTCTGAAAAATATGGATAATGGCCCAGTCCAGACCAATACCACTGAAAAAAAAGAAACAAGAAATCCAGAAGAAACCAGCTTGGTTACACAAAGAACTCTGATAAACTGAAAGACAAAAAGGATAAGTACAAAAAATGGAAAAAGAGATGCATAATTAAGATAGAATACCAACAAATAGCCCAAACTTGCAAAAATGATCAGGAAAGCAAAGGCTCAGAATAAAGTAAGACTTCCAACAAATGTCAAAAATAATTTTAAAAGTTTCTTTCAACACGTAAAAAAACAAGAAAAAAGTCAAGGAAACAATTGATCCACTAATGAAAAAAGATGGCAAGGAAGTAATGGGCAGTAGAGAGAAAGCAGAGCTACTTAATTCATTATTTGCATCTGTCTTCACGCAAAAAGATAATACAGTCCAAACTACCAAAAACATAACCATAAAAGATAGACTAGGAATACAATTTGAATACTCAAAGAACCATTTGGTTTTTTGTTTTAAAGTAATTGAGTGTTTATCGTTTGTTTTAATGTTAATTAGATTCAGATTTAAAGGCATTCCAAATAGTGTTTTAATATTAAAATGTGAGGGCTTCTTTTTTGTTTTTGTCTTTTAGATATGCTGCCTCAATAAAAGATGGCTCCCAGTATTTTGTTCTTCTCATTGTTACAGATGGAGTCATTTCTGATATGGCTCAGACAAAGGAGTCCATAGTGAACGTAAGTTACGTTTTGTGACAGACTCTTCTATGGAAAATGGTAGAGATCACAAACAAGAAGCAAATTTTCTCTTTCTTTGTGAAAGGGGAGGATTTATTGTACTAAAGTAACCAATTTTCCCCCCCAAACAAAATGGAGCATATCCTTCTGTTTTCTAAATCTTATGTCTCTGTATGTCAGTTCCTAAATCTTAATTATGGTACTTGTATCTAATTCTATGGGTATCTTTCTCTACCTGTATTTATTATTTTGATAAGTTTCCATAAAAAAAAAATTCCCCTCTCCCTCTTTTACAGGCTTGCTTGAATTGCCCGTGTCTGTATTAATTATTAGGGCTTAGTTAGCCACTCTTCCAGGTGTGGAATGTGGAGTAACTTTATTCCCTATTCAGCCTTAGATCTCATCCCACTTTAGTCATCGCAGGCTTAGCTGACTGGCTGACATTTTGTAGGCTTTTTGGACAATTATACTTTGCCTCTGGCCAGAGCTGTTGCTAGGACTTTGGCGACTTTTCAGTTCCTGACTAGGTGTGGAGCTGTGCTACAGTTCTAGCTGACTGGTATAAATGTATGTTAGTGTGACGGTTGTGCTTCACAATAGTTCCTACCCCTCTTGACTGCAGGCCCTCTGAAAAAACTCCCATCTTATCATGCCTCCAGTTCACCCTCTGGATATTGGCTCTGGTCCTGCATGCTTACCAACCCGGCATTGTTCTGGGAATCATTTGATTTGCTCAGCTGTGTTCCCCATCTCTTATGCATTGAGCTGGAGCACAGGCTGGATCTGGCCAATTTGGCCGTCTCCTTTTCCAAGAGAGGAAAAGAAAAAAGGAAGGAAGTACCCTCACAAATTACAAGGAGGCTGTCTTCCACATATTGAAATTTTAAGTTAATTAACATGTAAGATACAATTTTTAAATGATGTATGTTGAATCTTTAAAATATCAGAGATCAACAGAAAAATTATAAATGTCATAGAAGCAATCACATTTTGCTGTTTCAAGAACTGACTGGCCTTTGAAATATATGAGTTTTTATATTTTTAGCTTTGAAAACCTGGGTGATGGGAAGCAGTGAGAAAAGATTGAGATTCTAATTTTCCTCTGTACTTTTAAATAATTTAGTTTTCTTGTATGTTTGAAACTATTGTTTCATTTCCTGATGAAAACTTGAAAATGCATTTCAGGTTGGTTAATTGATTCAAAAGTAAATAATGCTTGATGAAAATAAAACAAATATTTTATTTAGCTATTTCACTAATGTGTGTTTTTTAATATTAAGGGATAAACATGAATATTTAAAGTATTTCCCTGCAATATCTGAAATTGATGTAACTGATTTCATATGTTTTTCTTTTGAAGGCTGCAAAACTTCCAATGTCAATAATAATCGTGGGTGTTGGACCCGCAGAATTTGATGGTGAGGACCTCAATTAATATAGCTCCTGTTATCTAAAGAGAAGTCTTACACAAATCAGTGGGACAAATTCTGTACTTTTTTATTTAATAGTTTGTTATATCTTTCATGTAATAAATTCTTTGACAAAGTGATTAGTTAGTGGACCAGAAAAATGCTGTGAACATAATACTTTTGTACTTCACTGAGGCATTTGACAAAGTAGACCACAACCTACTACTTGGTAAGATAGAAAAATGTAGGTTAGATATCATCACCACCAGACGGATTCACAACTGGCTTAGCAACTGCACCCAATCTGTACTCCTTAATGGAACTACATCTACCTGGAGGCAAGTATGCAGTGGGATATCCCAAGTTTCTGTCTTAGGCCCAGTGCTCTTTAGCATCTTCATAAATGATTTAGATGCCAGCATGGTTGCTGGTCCAGTGGTGGCACCTGGGGCAGGTCCTTCCCCTTTTATCTGGGAACGGTTTGACCTGCTGCTCCTGAGGAGGTGAACAGGAATAGAGAGAATATTAGCGCACACACACCTGTGTTTTAGATCCATGCCCTTCCTGGCTTGTGAAAGCTTCCCAGGATGTGACATGCTGGTGGGTTCTGGTGTGATTAATGCTCCCCTGCAGCAGCTCCAGAGGTTCCTGGATGAAATGGATTATTTAGACCAGGGCTGTCAAAGTCCCGGCCCACGGGCCGGATGCGTCACACGCTGGCCATGCCCGGTTTAGCAAAAGGGAAAAAAGTCCCGATACGTCACATGATGCTGCCATGACAACGTGAGTTTGACACACCTGATTTAGACCCTTATCAGTGAGGATTCATGCCTGGATATGGGATGGAAATGGCATTGGTTGTGCTTTTTGATGCTCTCTGGTAGCAGGGGACAGGGGTAGTACATCCATCCTTGCTCTATTTGACTTCTTGGTGGCGTTTGATATCATTGACCATTGTAGCCTTTTGTAGTGATTTCGGAGGTTGGTAGTGGGAGCCTCTGCTATTCTGGTTCACTGCCATTCTCAGTCGGTGTTGATAGGAAGCAAGAGGTCCAGCCCTCATCCACTGCTTTGCAGGGTCTCACAGGGCTCGGTACTCTCTCCACTTCTGTTTAACATCTTCATAAAGCTGTCATCCATCATCCATCACCTCAACATCTTTTTTATAACGTAGCGATCAAAACTGGATGTAATATTCCAAGTGTGGCCTTACCAAGGCATTACAAAGTGGTACTAACACTTCACATGATCTTGACTCTATCCTTCCGTTATTTATTATTATTTAGCCTGTGGCATATCATACACGGGCTAGCAATATATATTAACATTTCACCTAGATTAGTAAAACAATAAAATCAATGTTAAAAAGATCTATGTTCAGATACCAATGTCTAGGGCTAGGCTTTCTAATCGTTGAAACACAGCATTGTTTATATTTAAAAAAATCAGATACTGGACTAGTAAATGCCCTTAGCTTACAGCCCATCACGATGTGATCTACAGTTTGACATGGGACTCCACAGTCACCCCGAGGGGAGGATACTATGCCCCATTTATAGAGAGTCCTGGCAGACGCCATGTGAGCTGCAAAGCATATTCAAGATTGCCCATGGTAGTTCAAACTTTGCCACCTTTTTTGTGGAGTCATTTATATGTCTTCCTATGTCTGGGTGTTCAGCAGCCCATTTGGCTTTCTATTGGAAATTGTTGTTAAAGTTCTTGGGCAGAGGTTGTGTAAGAGCAAGTGTGGGTTTCCTAGATTTGAGTCTTCTGGCTGATAAATGAGGAAGGTTGACATGCACTGGTAGGAGTGAATTGTTTTTAATTTTTCTGTATTCTCTCATTAGTGGATCTTGCCTTTCCTCTGTTAATGCAGCCTAGCTTTTTTGGCAATTTTTTTTACTTACGTATATTAAACTAAAAAGTAGATCTATTTGCATAAAAAATTAACTGAACAATTGTATTCCTTCTAACAAGTTTGAAAACTATGCCAGTCATGATATTTTATTTCAACATGTTGATAATAAATCAAGTAATAGTTGCTTGTCCATGCTACTTGCTGAGTTATCTTTCCTTTATTCACATTTTTCTGAATGTAACAATATCCTGTTTCTTAGGTTTTCAAATTTGACCTAAGATTTTAATGTGGCTAGTTAGTATTTGATTATAATAGATTAGCTTTACAGATTAGCATTCTATATGAACCCATTTGTGATTTATATAAAAAGTCATGATTGAACAAATTAAGCAAATGGTGAATAGAACCAGTATATCAAATGAGAACATAATTTCTTGTTATAATGTCTTGTTTTTTAACCTTATAATTTTGCAGGAAAGGTAGTGTTTTTCAGTGATTCACACATCAAATGCTTACTGATAGTTCATTAAATACTGTAGTTTATGTCTAAGATGTAAATGTATTATATACATTATTATAAAGGAAAGCCACACATTTCATATCAGGTTGGCTGCATTGATTAATTTCAGACAGTGAAATAATGGGAATATTTTATCTTTTAAGCCATGGAAGAATTGGATGGTGATGAAATAAGAGTTTCATCAAGAGGAGTTTATGCAGAAAGAGATATAGTACAGGTAAGACAAAAATATTAATGTATTGATTCATTTAAAAGATTTCTATAGCCCCTACCTTAAGCAATATCACCATAGGTGGCTTACAAATGACAGTAAAAATAATAAAGGTAGTAAAAACATTGAAAACTTCCAACTTCACCAACCACAATACATCTTCACCCATCCACAAAGTACTTTATTGGGCTCCATAATCAGATAAGTGAACATGATAAGTAGAGAAACAAGCCTGGATTATTTTATGGTATCATGTGAAATCTGTGATCCACATTGTTTTGCTGCTGATGGTATTTTTGTGTGTGTACTTGATCAGATCTTTGGTGAAAAGTAACTTTTTCTAAATGATCTTTTAAGTACATTATGACTGTGGTTTTCATGATGATGATTATTCTTTCGTTTCTTGTTGCTTTTCCCTGCATTCGTCTCAAAGTATTTTATTTCCTGCTTTAGATTTCATTCTGTATGACGCCACAAAAGAAACACTTAAGCTTTTCCCCCCTGTTTCATTTCAGTTTGTACCATTTCGGGATTATATTGACAGAACTGGAAACCACATATTAAGTATGGCCCGACTTGCAAGAGATGTCTTAGCTGAGATCCCGGACCAGTTTCTTTCCTACATGAGGGTCAGAGGAATCAAGCCATCTCCGGCACCACCTCCGTACACACCACCTATTCACGTGGTGCAGACTCAGATATGAGCACTTCGAATACTTTTCAAAATTATACAGTGCTGCCAAGAAAGAGTTCCAGTACAGTGATGCACTTTAAGAGCCAGCAAGCTCTTTGTATGCAGTAAGTAGAATTTTCTAGTGGGCTTGGGAAAAGAAATAAATAAGTTAACTTCATATACCAAAATGTTCAAACTTGTTGCACGTGCAACTGAACAGCTTTTATTTACAAGAAGCAAAATGGTGAAGTTGTTTCTAAGTGTTACTGTTTCTAACAGAAAATGCCTGTTAATATGGGGGGGAGGCGCGGTTGGAGAAAGCACAAGACCACGGGTTCTATTCAAAAGTCTTCGTCTTTCTGACCTAATATGTATATATATAATGTGAATGCAAATCCTCTGTATCACTGTTTACATGTTACTACTTTTGAAATTTAACAACTTTTTATAGTTATTCTTAAACATTTGTCTTCTATCTTGCAATAGTAAAAATCCACAAGAGAAGCAATATCTCTTTGAATGATTGTCCAGACGAATTAGGTGCAAAGCTAAGAATAGTAAGTGGGGACAAATGCATTCATAGGTCTCAATAATGGAAACACCTCACTGAAATAGCTCAGCAAAGTATCAATATGATATATCTGAGAATAAGCTTCCAAGATGTGAATAGTGTAAGAAAATGTATTTTTGCAAGATTCTCCACTCCTGAAATAACTTGTGTTTACATTTTTTTAAGATTGATTATGCTGGCATAATAAATGATAACAACAGTATCATGCAGTTCTAAGAACTTTTGAGCCCTGTGTTTCCTCATGTAAGGTGTGATCTGTAAAATATCTTGTATTGAATAACAGTAGACCTTTGGCGTTAAATTGCTTTCGGAAGGTGAATATCTTACTATGATTGACAGTTGCTATGAGGTTTCATCAAAAGGGGGGCTGACTCATTTGAGTTGGCTGAGACACAGTCATGTTGCCATGGAGGGCACATAAGTCGTGAATCTTATTTAACTTGATTAAAACTGCACAACTGTATTGTTTTGTGCACAACTTTGTGTATAGAACTACTCAAGTGTTTTATGATATGCTTGTTCTTATCTCAATTATCCAGTGTTTTTGCATGTACAGTTTTTACAAGAAATTCACATTTTTCTGGGTATTTGTGTCAAAATTTTACAGTAGAACAAATGGCCTTAAATCTCACAGATATCTTGGAAATGATTATGAATTGCCTTTTACTTTTCTGTCAAAAATGTGTAATTGCCTTGTACTGTGTAGCGCTCTTTTTTGACACATAACCTGTTTCGTACTTTCTTTAATATTATACGTACATGTTACACTGAATAATATGAAATTAAGGTGCGTTTTTAAAGCATGAAAGGGATTTCTTCTGGAAAAGCAAATACATATAGCATCAATAGTATATAATCCTATGTAATACAAAATCTTACATTTTTAAATATATTAAAGGTCCTTAAAATACTATCTTATTGGAAAATGCTTCTCTGAATAGTATGAGGAATAATCAAATTATTCAGAATACCTAAATAATACTATAAATAATAACTTCTACTTCAAATGTTGAAATTGCCAACCTAGATACAATTTGATACTATTTAGACAGGTATATTCAGAATTTTGAAACACCTCATAACTTCTTTGATTAAGCCGGACAGTGAAAAAATGTTTTTTAAAAAAAAGAAAATTGCCAAACTACTAAATATTTCTCTTATTTACATTTGCCAAATAACAACTAATGCAGTAATGTTTCCTTATTGCTTATTCTTAAGAAATTTCCCAAAACAATTTCTTTAGATTCCATTTTTTTCTGTTTTACAGTTGTGTTACTATTGAAATAAAAAAGGCAATTTCTGAATGTGTCCATTAGAGTTTTTTTCTCTGGTGAGCTGAATGTTAATATAACCTAAAAGCTGCAAAAATTCTCATTTATTCCTTACACTTTGAATAATTAATTATTTCATAATTGATTTCATAAAAGCTTCCTTGCTTTAAGTTGCATCTAATTTCATGTGAAATCTTGTATCCAGTTGATCTAAAACAGCATTTTTCAAACTTGACAACTTTAAGGCGTTGCCAGTTTCCAGAATGCAGTTTGAAAAGCACTAATCTAAAATGTTGCTCACTTTTATCACTTCTTGATCAAATTTAGAATTATCATAAAATGTCCTCTCTGGTCAATAGATTATAAGAGATATAGCAGGTAAAATGAAATGCTTTTTAATTCCCTTATTTAAAAGATTCTTAGTGGTTAGTATATATGACCCAAACAGAAAATCATACTGTAGAATTTGAAATGAAAGACATGACAAGCCAAGCTATAGGGAGGTGAACAAAACAGCAAATCTTTGGTTAGTTCCATAAGCAATTATAACAGGTAGCAATGATTAAAGAAGACTTAACCATATATCATACAGTAAGTTTAAGAGATCAAGATCATTGTACTAAGCTCGAGTAAGATTTTTCAACACAGAAAAGCACATTTTTAATTAGCTTCTCAAAACTGCTAGGGATAGTGATCTGAAGATGATCTGTAATTTGAAGATGCAAACCATCCCAGGTTTAAAAAAAAGTTGTTTTTTTCAGTATGTAAAAAAGAAGAAGAAAGTTAAGGAAACAATCAGTCCATTAATGGGAGAAGATAGCAAGGAAGTGACAGGCCGCAGGGAGAAAGCAGAGCTGCTTAATTCGTTCTTTGCATCTGTCTTCACACAAAGGGAGAAAAAAATAGCCCAACCTACCGCAAACAGAATTGTAAACAGACAGACTAGGAATACAAATTAAAACAGACAACAAAATGGTAAGAGAACATCTGTCTACTCTAGATGAGTTCAATTCACCAGGACCAGATGGGCTACATCTATTACTAATTCTATTGCAGGTGGACCTCAATTAATGACTGTAAGGGATCCTGCCCATTAGGGTTGGAGGTTGGGAGAAATGAAATACACTACCTCAATTAACAAATGGCCATCCCTGCTGTCTCAAGTGCATTTATTAAACAAATGTACAAAAGTTGTTAAGTGGAGCATGGGGTGCCTCAGGTTGGGATGGGACAATTGGTTGTGGCCACTTCACCCCAGCTCCCCCACCCCAGTTGACCCACCATGGGTGTTCATCCCTGACTGCCCCTCTCCTGGTGCTTCCCTGCCGCCATGATTCCCCCACTGCCTAGTTGTGCTGTGGGACAAATCTCCATGGCCGATTTCCTGGGCAAGCAAATTAGCTGCGCCTGTGATGCACCCGTGTGCCCAGCTGCCTTGCCTTATTGGAGTGCCAGAGCAGGAGTTGAAACAAACCGGGAGAGGAGGGAGTGCAGGGGATTGTGGCAGGCAGGGCCTGGGGCGCTTGTGGGGAAGTGGTGAGATCAGGACGTTCGTGGATGTGCAGGGGGATGCAGTAGCAGATGGCTGCAGGAAAGGGAGTTCTCATCTGCGTTTCCAGAGTTGCTTGTGCACAGTTCCCACAGGGGTGATAGGGGGTGGGTGGAGGAGGCATGCACCCTTTTCCCTGTCTCGCATTCTTCCTCCCCCCACCTCTGCTGCCACACTGGGACATCTTTCAGTGTTTCGGGGTACCTGTGTTGTGTAGGTTACCACTGCGGTGCCCATAGAGCCTCCTGCTCTGATCGATCCCCTTGCCTTCTGTAGGTATTTCCAACCCTCTCTCTCCAATGTCATCCAGGGAGATGCGTGCTCGGTCACCCTTGCCCTCCGCTTTCTTGCTCATGTGAAGAAAAATGGAACTCAAAAGGAAACTGACTTAGATTTCCCAAGATGCGCTACACCTGGTAACAAGTACAAGTCACACTCTCATCTTTGCTAACTGTCTAGCGATTTGCTGTGCTTAATGCTGTGACAGTTGACAACTATCTGATGAGAAATTCCCCAGCTAGACAAAATTTTCAGGAGTTCAGAGAGCTGAGTCACTTTTCTAGTCTCTGATAGAAAAATAATAGCACACTTCTCCTTTCTTTTCTTTTTTTTAAAAAAAGGTTTATTTTAAGAACAAGATAAGAAACATCTTCAGAATCCTAAAAACAAAGTCTCTCACTGACAATGGCAATTAAATTATTTACAGGATGTAGATTAATATTAAACATTGACATATTCCTCCAAAAGAAAGGATCAGCTATCTCCCTTCCCAAATTCCATGAATGCTTGAGCAAAATGGATTTTTATTGCAGCCCTGAGTGTTTTCCTGAGATAAAACTTCCCAAAGATATAAAAAAATTCTGTTGCGACAGTTATGCCACAATAAATCGAAATGGTAAATTGTGAGTTAAGTACACGGCTTCGGGCCATCTGAATGGATATTACTCGATTCACATACCTTGAATCAGGATGACTCCTGTAAGAGTCCATGGTTAATGCTGATCTGCCATGTAGAAAACTGCTGTCAACCACATAATGGTTCTTGGCCGTAAGGATAAATACCAACATTGAAGTCAAGGAAATGTAGTTTTATGAAAACCAGATGTTCCACTTAACATTTGAGAAGGAGGAAAGGTAAGTAGGCAGTGATGCAAAGTGAGCATGGCTATTTCTCACACATGGAAGGCCTCAGTTTTCCTAGGCTTTGAGAAAGAGAAATCCTGTTATAGGATTTATGTTGCCGGGTTCACATACTTTTCATCTCAAACTAGCAGCAAACACTACCTCTTCGGTGCAAAGTGCTTATAGGGAACTTAGGCTCTTCCAACAACCCTAGAGACTCAAATTATCCGCTCTGGTTGTGGTGCGAAATTGGCAGTTCCCCCAGACTTTTCTCTTGATACGTCTTGCATAGCATTACACTGCCTTCGTTACGTAGGGTAAGTGTCACATATGAGAATTGCTACCACAAAGGTTTGGATTATTTTTTTTTAACAAGTATCTTCATGGCTCAGAAGTCACTTGATGGTGATTAGCCATAATGACCATTGTATGCTTAAGTGTTGGAGGTTTCTGGATGATCCCAATGAAATGAAATGCAAAATGTTGTAAATTTGTGCTGTAAATTGGATCCAGCAATGTTCTCCCGAGATTAATCTTTTTTTGCTTCCCTAGGTTTTGATATGTTGATGCTAAGTTTTCTTTGGTTGAGGATTCTGGGAAATGTAATCTAATACATCCAGAGTGTATTAGATTAAAATAAAAGATTATTCTACTGTGGTTAAGGAGTTGAACTTCGAGGAGGCTCAAGTTTAAGTCCCCACTTGACCAGGGACTCTAGGAACAATTGAGAGCCATTCATTCTCAGCCCATCTTACTGTTCTGACCTGGCCTTCACAGAAGCAAGAAATAGATTCCCTGCAAAGAAAACCCCCTCTTTATTTACACATTGGGAATTAACTGCATTCACCAACAGAAAATCCAGGCAAGAGTCCTGCAAGAAGTTAACTGAAATAATAGTCCTTATCAGCTCATAGTTATAAATGCAAGGCTGTGAGCTCCCAGCCTGGAGGCTGCAAATTAAGTCAGTTCAAACAGAGAAATAGACAAGCCTCAGTTCTGGCAAGGCAGTCTTTGTCGCATGAAACACACAAGGAGCAAACGTTCCAGAAATGCGAATGGTTGCCTGCGACAACCTCCCCTTTCCTCCTATTTATTCCCCAGCCAGGGAAAGGCCAGTCAGCATCCATGTTTGTTTTGCTTCCCGAGCTGGCTCATTGTCCTCCATTGTTCACCTCTCCTATCTGCTCTGTGCATATGCGCATCTGGAACAGGCCCCAGCTGTTCCTCCTCCTCACTCATCTCTGACTCCAAAGGCAGCTGCCTCTCTGGCTGGGAAATGCCGAACGTCCCTGGCTCTATCTTTGTGCCTGACGCTGAGCATCCATCAGAGCCTTCCCCAGGCTCCAGAACTGCCCCAAGTTCTTCCCCAACCTCCTCATCGTCCGAGTCCGCCACCAGGTCTGCTGGCAACTGGAGGGCCGCAACACTTACCTCCAAGAGGATGAAATAAGGGAAGACACCCCCACCCTTTCTGGTGAACTGCATGAGAATATAAATGCTGTAACTAAATAAATAAATAGTGCTGACATTTGAGAAGGCTCCTTTTTCCTGTTTTCCTTTGGCATTTGAAGACACTAGGTAATAAGTACGTTTTTCCCTCATGGCCTTTAGAAGATCATTGGAGAGAGTTTAATTTCACCAAGCCTTCAACCCAAGTTTGTTATTTGCATTCAGCGTGGGGATGGGTTGATGTGTTATCATTGTTTTAAATTTGTTTATATGTTGTAACTTTCACAGAGTCTTTTCCTTCTGGAAAACTGAAATAAATCAACAAATAAATTGTGTATTTATTCAAGAGGAAGCATACAAATGTGACCATATTGAGACTTGCTGAGGGTTGAAATTCTGTTTAGGTATCTGCCAAGCTTAGGAAGGGGAGGGGGCAATTCCATGGAATGGCAAAAGCCCCAAATGGCTGGTGCTAAAGAATTAAGACTGTAGAAGAATTGACCCAACATTTGAAAAAGCTGGCCTTTGTGGGCTTCTTTGCTAGCAATGATGCTGGTTCTAAGAAGAAGGAAAAAGAATAGATGCTCTTGCAGAAAAGAGCAACCCCTTTTTCCTTGAATGCCAATTCAATTCTAATGGCTGCATAGAAAGCAAATTAAAAAGATGGAACCCGATGTCCATTAGATCAGGGGTCTCCAACCTTAGCAACTTTAAGACTTGTGGACTTCAACTCAGCAAGCTGGCTGAGGAATTCTGGGAGTTGAAGTCCACAAGTCTTAAAAGTTGCCAAG
>JANHJO010008487.1:324223-335782 GCA_032468235.1 Pseudoxyrhopus heterurus | reverse complement strand
AAACTAGCACTGATGATGTTACCTAGTTTGGGTAATGAAATGTCTGCAAGAAAACAGCCGAGCTCAGAGAGCACCAAGGATCCCTCATTTTAACCCTGACCTACAAATAATCTCCTTATTGATACATATACATACATACATACATTGCATAAACACACAAACACATTTTTCTGCACTGCTCTATACCTGTGTGGAATATATTCTATAAAGATGTTAATTTCAGCTCTCATATTAAGATTTCTTTCTTTGAGTTTCAACTTTTTTTTTTTTAATACGACCCTTTCTCCTTTATGGCCATGTCAGAAAATAAAAGAGAAAGAGAGAAAAGGTTGCAAAAGGAACCAGCAGGCAAGAGCAAACAGTATAATGAGGCAGGGAGTATGGGATAGCTTTTGGCTTAAACAGTGTCTGCAGAATGAAGGCAAACTAGATGTGTATCAAAAATCAGCCACAGTAGGAGGTATCCGTCTCCCAGGTAATGGCTAAATGACAAGCAGATGAGCCGCCATCATATTGATTTAAGCATTTTGTTCCAGCCAGTCACAATTAACTTTGATTTGTTTTTACTTTCCTCTTACAGGTTTGCATTTAAAGCACTCTGAGAGCACTAATTGTATAACATTTTACAAACTGCACATTCTCTTTCTGGAGAGGTAATGAATGAATGGAAAAGGCTGGAATTTATTTGACATTCTAGGCAGGAGCTTTTTCTGAGCACTTCTTGCTCTGTGTGAAATTGGGATGGAAGGTGAGCGGCTAAACAGAGTGCCTTAGGAAAGAAAAAGACAAACTGTTAAAAAGAAACCTTTTAAGATAATTTATCTGCTGTCTTTGGGATAATATGCGTCGTCCCCAGCTTAAAGTATTGAAGGCCAGGTTTTGAAATCCCAAATTAATGGAAATTAAAATTATTGAAGATAAATAGCAGAAAGGTCCATAAATTATCGCCTAGCAGTGACCATAGCTTTCTTCAGTGACCATCTTCTCCTGCCATTTGCCACAGAAGAATCCTCCGTGTTCAATATTTTGATGAGAATTTATAGATGGTTGGTACATTTTACTTGATGCTATGTGGGTGAGCATAACATCATATGCAAGTGCACGTAGGCTGGGTTAACACATGTTAAGGTAAAATTTAGCGTGTTTGGTTTGGCCTTTGTATGTTATAGACCTTAGTATCTTATATAAAACCAGCCATTCATGATTTTTATCAATAACTGCGGTTTTTAAAAGACGTTTGCTTTAGTAGTGTGACACTGTATAGGAGGAGAACTGTGTTAGTCTATGGTAGCCACATTTTTGCTTTGAAATTACCAGTAAATGATTGAGGACTAGTTGATGGATTAGTTTAATCTATCCAAAGCTTATGTATCTGGTGGGATTTGTAATACAATAGGTGTATCTGGAGAGAAGTGGATTATGGGAGGCTAAGAAAACGTCACATACAGCTTTATCCAGAGCAATCAGAATTTCTCTTGTTGAGCTTTTGGATGTTTGATATTGCATGAATTGAATAACTTCCTCTGGTTCTATCCAGCCTTTGTTTCCTTCAATTGGTATGCAAAGTCTTGGAAAAAATTGAACCAATGGCAGCCACAAGTAATATATTTCTGTCAAAGTCAACCAAAAGTTGTGGCCCTCTGAACCTATCTATTGAATTTAGTAGGACTTCCCCATGATTCACATTCCTGGGAATGTGGCTTCATTGCATTAATTTGCCTTAGTAACTAAACTCTACAAATCTTGAAAAAAAAAACCCAGTTAGAGACCTAAATTATTATGTCTTAAGGTACTGGCCTATTTATTATGGGCCAAGGTTTTTAAAAACAACACTTTCACTTGGAGATGTCTTAAATGAACTGAGAAGCACAATATAGAAATTTTATCCATGGAATAGCAAGGTCATTCATAAGACCTGCCCTCAAAGTTTTAGAAGACAAAGTGTCTCCTATAAACTTGTTTTGTTGCTCATTGCCCACTTCCTGCTTTCAGCACTGATTTCCCACATTTAATTTTTTTCCTACCATTTTCCCCCACAATCCTGGTCCACTCTGATCCACTTTAACGATGACTTCATCGCCTCAAGAACATCTCTTTCCTCCCTGGTGAACGGCAAACCTAACTTCATCACATTTAGTAACAATAAATACTTAATGCCTCTATATTCCCGCCCCCCCTTACTGTACAGGTTCCATTCTAGATTGAGGATGACATTTCAAGAGAAGAAAGGCTGAAACTCAGTGGTGGAGTTGGAAGCTGTCTAATTTAAATAGAGTAGGGAATATCTATGAGCTACCTACAGCAGGAAAGAAAAAAAAAACCTTAGAAACTCTACCATCCCATTCACCACGTGCCATAGTCTCTCCTTAATATGGAAACTGAAGCAGAACTTGAGAAAATATCCCAGTCTTCTAACCAGTATCCAGCTGGGATTGGCAGCAGAAAAACCAAGATTGGAAATGGCAAAGCCCTATGGGGAAAGTCTGTTCTTGTTATACTTCCAACAGGGACTAGAAGCTGGAGAACTAAACATCTTAGCACACAACCTGTTCTTGCTAAGTTTCCATCCCATAGCAGGCTTAGGTCCAAATCCTCATATATTGTAAAAAGGGGCGAAGAGGAGATCACAGTTCTTTTGATGCCTGTGGAGCTGCAAATAGTTGAACAATAGTTTAACTCTCTGAAATGCATAAGAATATTTTCAACACTTTTTACCATTTTCTGTCCCACCAGCCAGGACTGGTTGTAGTTGATCGTGGATATGGTGAAGAACACTTATTTGATTTCAACAGAATCCTTTTAGGAATTTCAGGGATATATCTTTTGAAAATGTTTCTAGCTCCGCAGGTGTCAAATCTTGGAGAAAGAGGCAGATATAGTGTTAGTGGTTGCTTCTGCCAATATAGTTGGTTTCTTCGTCCCACATGTCCCAAATCGGAGCCAAGTTTTGTTTGATGATTTTAGTGCCGATAGTGGATTTTAGGCTTGTTGTGTTTGCTGTTTTATTGTTTTGCATAATATGCATCCTTCCAAGAATTTGAGATAAAGGGAGGAAGAGTTAGACAAAATCTTAATGAATGAGATGTTTTCTTTTTTAAATTGTTTTTTATTAAGCTTTTTCAAATTTACAATCCATGTCGTAATTTAACAGTAACAGTGCATGCATTTCATATATTTCCATACATACATTTCCAACAATTTTCTAATGTTTTTTGTACAATATATAATGTAATAATAGATCTTATAGAAAAGGGCGCAACTATCAAGACAAAATCTGTGATGCAATGCATAACTATTACATTAAAGCAATGCTGTGTCATAAACGTCAGGGTAATTTGAATTATTTTGTTCCATTCTGAATCAACCCACATGCTTTTTCCATGTGGTTGCTCAGAAGAAGTGTGTGCCTCATGTTGAATTGGAGTAAAAAATGCACAAGTGAAGATATTTTGAAGATTTCTTTTACTTATTTTGTAGGACATTTTACCTTGTCACTCAGTGATGGTGTTATCACAGCATCCATATTAGGCTAATAGGTATTATCTATATTTTTTTACGGAAGCCTTTTCATCTACCATTTGGAAGGAAACGGCCCAAAGAATTTTTAGGTTGACATCCAGCTATTGGTTCATAGAACAATAAGGCTAAATATCACTCAATGATTGGCTATTTATTTATCAAATTTCTACACCGTCCATCCCACCTAAGTAACTCTGGGTGGTTTAAAAACAACATCATACAATATTTAAAAAGTGACTAAAAGTACAGTTAAAAAGCAAGGTTAAAATTTACAAGTTAAAAGCAAAAAAATCAAGAAACTAACAAGGCTAAACGGTTAACAAAGTGGAGGGAAGCACCCTCAAGCTTGCTAGCTATCTGTAATCTTAGATCCCAGTTATAATTGGGGGAGCCCGGTCTTAACACTCTTCCAAAAAGTGAGGGCTTGCCACTCTTGGTTCTTATATCCAGGGCCTTTCCCCTTAAGTTAATTTCAGGAGTGAATAGGACTAATCATTATTTCATCTGGGACCATGTGAATTATCCATATTAGATCCACTACAATGATGTATACAGTTCTAATGTAGAAATGGTAATTAATCCAGACTTACTTCTCACAATACCAATTGCAATACCAATTGCTAGCAGATTCCACTGCCTTTGGAACTGAAAGTTAATCTCAAAGTACTTTATCAAAAGGCATCCGAACTTCCTTTGTTTTTCCTTGAAGACGTTTTGCTTCTCATCCAAGAAGCTTCTTCAGTTCTTCAGATGAAGCTTTTTGGATGAGAAGCGAAACGTCTTCAGGGAAAAGCAAAGAAGGTCCAGTTGCCTTTTGACAAAGCACCTTTGGGACAACCATGACCTGGATGACCGAGAATCTCCACAGATGACTGAATATTAGGTTATCACTGGAGAAGAGAGTGAAGAAAAAGACAAAAAGCAATATTTATAGAAGTGTCTTTGCAACGGTGACATAGTTAACTCTGTTTCCGTCCTCCCATACACATCCCATTTTAATCAATAAATCCAGTGGGAAAAGGAATTTTTCATAATATTTTAAATGCCCATTAAATGACGGCATATCTTTTAGCCAGCAAAAATCTCTCTTATCAAGGAAGTAGATAAACAGAAAAAAACCCAAACAGATTAATTTTCACAAGGCAAAGTTTAAGACATGCATTGTATGCCCTGTCTCCTACAGAACATACCTTAAACTTTAAGCTTTTAAAACAGTGCTTGAGTTTTGCTGCGTTCACACCAGCTGAAATTATCCTCCTTTTTGCTGCTAATTATTAATATGTTCAGTACTGTAAGTGAAAATAAAAATATGTTCCTAATTAAAGAGCCTGGGAAAATGTAACATGTTTTAGTTAGATTTGTCATTTAGCTGACAAACAAACAAACAACAGTTGAACTATACACTAGTCATCTGCGAACTACGCCTATGAGAAACTGAACGCAGAGTAGAGGATGCGGGGTTCTGTCATATTATAAAAGAAAAATCTACCATGGGAGATTATTCCCGTTTGTCACTGAGTTCTGAAATGAGGCAAGGTATTCGCCTATATTGCTAAAAGATGTGCTAATTGTGCAACGTCTATGCGCAAAGTCACTTCAAAGGTAAAAAAAAAATGAGCCTCACTTTTTTGATTCGACAGTTCCCACATGGAAAGATTATGGTCTATGGCTTGGAAGCCGCCCAGCTGAAGCCCATTGCCAAGGCCCTAGAGCCCTGTGATTCCAGAGCACAGTGAATTACAGTATGGGTAGCTTATGTTCTGCACATGTCAACGTGCCTGAGAAGATTAATTTCAGAGGAGAGGCCAATCTTTTGTTGAGAGTGCCCTTAATCCATTCTGAAAAAATGACATAGTGCCACTCGAATGTGTACTTCGGTACATATGCAGCCCTCTCTCCAATGTGGGTGGCTAGGGTTCTACTCTACTCAGAAAAAAAACACCAAAATTCAGATCTAAAGAGTCAGAAACAGAGGATTCACATAAACGACTGTGGGTTGGTATCTTGTGTCATCTCACAAGTTGGCCACCAAAAAGCTTTAGCGTAGCTTTTTCCAATCTCTAAGTAGGGTGGACTGCAACTCCCATCTATGGTGACGCAGAGTGATGGAAGCTTTAGTTTGGCACATCTGGGGCCCACCAGGGGAAGGCTGGTTAAGCATACCCATATTAAGTCTTTGCTAACACACCCTGGGATATTTTATCTGGCACAAGATTTGGTAGCTTGAGGGCCCAGCTACATGTTATATTAATTACAGACTTAGTAATCTCACTGTGGCTTTTAAAGAATGAAATGCTATGTGGGATGGGGAAGGTTATCATTAGGAATGCAGTGCATGGGGAGGAGAAATTAAGCCTTATTGACAAAACCTGTGATTCTCCATGGCAATTTAATCCTGACAATCAGGGGAATGGCAGATGTTGCGGCCGGAACACCCTCATATCCACCTTTGTGGACTTTAGCATAAGGGAAAGAACTTTCCATTAGACGCCAAGGGAACCTCTTCTCCATGCCAATTGATATAGAAATAATCTTACATTTATTTAATTTTAAAATCTCAAACTGCATACAATTAATTGGGAATATTAACCTTATTTTAATCAAACACATGTAATCATTTACAAGTTACTACTAACGTTATGGAGATTGTTTTGATCTTAAACTGCATAGCTGCTTTTTGTTTCCTACGGCTTCTCCTTGACGTCAGCCTCTTGGCCTTTGTTTTCTCTCATCCTTTGCTGCCTTCACGGGAGGTACAAAATGATTGTATGGGAGCTGGGTTTCTTACATACACAGTAAAGTTGAGTAAAGAAGACTCGGTGAGGACAACCATGCGTCTGGACCCTAATGGCTGGCAACCCCATGGCAGGCTCAAGAAATGGTGGAGGGATTGCATCAAGGAGGACATGAAATGCATGGGTGTCACCCCTGAAAATGCCCTAGATCGAACCAAATAGAAATGGCTTTACTGACAAGCAGACCCTGCCATAGCACAGGAATCATGCAAGGAGGAGGAGGAGGAAGAAGGAAGAAGGAGGAGGAGGAGGAGGAGGGAGGAAGAAGAAGGAAGAAGAAGAAGGAAGAAGGAAGAAGGAAGAAGGAAGAAGAAGAAGAAGAAGAAGAAGGAAGAAGAAGAAGGAAGAAGGAGGAGGAAGAAGGAAGGAAGGAAGGAGGAGGAGGAGGAGGAGGAGGAGGAGGAAGGAAGAAGAAGAAAGCAAAGTACAGGGTAGTGTCCTTCTGCTAGCATAAGGAGTTCTTAGCATCCGGAGTCCTTCGGGAGTGGGGCGGCCTATAAATACTAACAGTAAATAAATAAGTAAGTAAGTAAGCTAGCATGAGCTATGCTATCCTCATTGCTGATATCTGATTGGTCACTTTTATGGAATTGGCCAAATATGTCTTTCTTAAATACCTACAGCAGAGATTGATGAATTGGCCTAGTTTGGCTTCCCCTCCCATCTACCAGTGGCAAAACACCCCCAGATCTTCTCCCTGACATTGATTTGAGCAGGACTGGGATGAACTTTGAGGGGTGTTAGAATCTCGAGTTGATCAAGTTGCTTGACTTGCAACTTGTAGTCCCAGGTTGCTACACAGGTGAAGTGGCCCTGAATGGTCCCAATGATACTATTCAGCACAAATCTTCCTTTGTGTCTTGGGTTAATCCGTTGCACTAGTTTTGAATATGGGGCTAATGCTCTTCCGAAATAGTGCTGATGGCTTGTTTATAGGAGCAGGGATGCTAAAGTGAACCAGGAGGCTGAATGAGCTTCACCTTATGCTAGTGCAACAAGGAAATTACAATCCTGATATAAGTAAGGATTTCTAATCCTGACCTGAGGCTGGAAACATTTAATGCCACTGAATCTAGAATATAGAAGGCAAAAAGATGCCTTGCCCAGCTAATAGAAACAGAACAGTGTACAGCCACACAAAACTCTTTGTTGGCATAAGCAACAAAAACATTGTGCACCCAGTAATGCTGAAACTGGCAACACCAACCTGCTGATGACTGGAACTGCAAGTCATCTATTTATTTATTGTTTGCATTTATATACTGCTTATCAGGGCTTTACAGCCCTCTTTAAGCGGTTTACAGAGTCAGCATATTGCCCACAACAATCTGGGTCCTCATTTTACCTACCTCGGAAGGATGGAAGGCTGAGTCGACCTTGAGCCTGGTGAGATTCGAACTGCTAAATTGCAGGCAGCTGTCAGCTACGTACTAATTACTAAGTACTGCTAAGTAATGCTCTTAACCTCTGCACCACCAAGGCTCACAAGTAAATGCTCAAATCATTCCAGAATTTTATCACTAAGATACTTTGCCATTTTCAAGAGCTTGACAAAAAAAATAGGAAGAGCTCAAATAGCTAACAACAAGCAAATGCATTTTATTATCCCTATTACTTTTCACAACCTCACAGGCATCAAAATATAATTCACCACCACCACTTGAGTTTTGGCACAACAGCTAATTTTATAGATGAGACCATGGGGTCTTAATTTGGGTTACCCACAAAGTTATTAGAAAAACTTATGCTTGTTGAAATGATTGACAGGCATTCTCTTCAAGCCGGTCCTATTTTGCATTATTCAACTGAAGAAGCTTTTTGGATGAGAAACGAAATGTTTTCAAAGGTAAAAAAAAAAAAAGTCCAGTTGCCTTTTGAAAAGCACTTTTGGGACAACCATGACCTGGATGATTGAGAATCTCCAAAGACGTTCAACTCTTCAGTTGAAAAGAAATTATCATTCGTAACTCTTACCATTCTATATGAAAGTTTCCCTATGTGTTCTTATTGTACTGGGCATAAACTGGCTATAAAAGTTAAATCTGGAATCTCACTGGGAGCAAGAGACAACCCCACCCCCCCAAACATGGCAAATCACTATTTGTAAGTATCCAACATTAGTTTGTGGATAAAAGTCTGAAGAAAGAATCCCTTTTTGAGGGTTTGCTCATGATTATAAACTAAAAAAAATCTGAAACCATTAAGGTCCTCTGTTCAGCATCACATTCCAGATCTACTAATCAACTTCAGAAAACACCCATCTTCAGCAAATTGCAGTTGAGAGGAATAATGTGACCTAAATGAAAGGTAGCCTTGTATATTTAACAGCTTTTGAGACCTGTCGTGGCAAATTTGAATACACAGCAGTGCCTTAAGGACTGATTAATTGCCCCATGTTCTTCTCCAGATTCATGAAAACAATATTTTAGACAAATACATAGTGGTGTATCTATAATGGTAGGTGGAAGTGATCTTGGGAGACTAGGCAAAGAGATGCTGAAAGGGATTAGTTGCATAAGAAATGTACTTGCAAGATTCTGTCAATATAGGCTAACAAAGGTAGTAGCTCATCTGGTTGCATTTCTGATCTGGTTGCCCCACAAGGTTGACATCAATCTTGCAAGCTTGAAAGTACATTTATACCCCTATGTTCTTTTCAGTCTGAAAAACTAGGGTGGATCTTTTCTGAGCCTCTTGCCCTGCTGTGGGCTATGCTGTCTCTCGTCTGACCATTTTCTTGGTAGTGCCTCTTTGCCCAGTCTTCCAAGGTCCTTTTCACACATGATTATAGTAGCTGGTTTTATTTAGAAGACCCTTCCTTACATAAGACTCAACTCAGAATGGTTCTAGAATGTCATTGCAATCAGAAGCTTTTTGCTATGCAAAAAATTTAATCTATATTTACATGGCAGACATCTAGAAATGTGAAGGACATCCAATAGTTTCTGGTCTTTGCCAACTTTTATAGAAGATTCATCCATAATGCTGTAGTACACTCAGGCTTATTGCTTAATTTATGGAAAAAGAACATAAATATAATATAAAAGTTATACTTAAGGGGCAAGGTCTCTTCCAGGGCTTGAAGAATCTCTTTTAATCTCAACTACCATTCAGATCTCCAGATCCCTGTCATCCCTTTGTTGTGCAAAGTGATGCCTCAGATATTGCTTTGGGATCTGCTTTTCAGAATTTGGCAGGAGGGAAGAGTCTCTTATCTTGTTCCTTCGACTCTAGACTTCGTTATTTACTTATTTCAAAGATTTGTAAGACTACCTATCTTAGACCACAACTCTGAATAACTCACAATAACCATAACAACCAAAGCAAAAAACCCTGGTGCCTGAGTCATACTCACAATATATCCCCAAGAAATCATCCAGGGGTGCCTCTCTCACTCTACCCAGCACCTGGGGGGGAGGGGAGAATTCAGCTCTTTATGGCCTTTCAGAAGGCTAAAAAGGTGGGGGGCTGTGGGATTGACAGGGGAAGGATGTTCTAATGTTCCTTTCCATTATGACACTGTGTTTCTTTCCTGGTTATAACCCTGATGGACATGTCTTCAGATGAGAAGGAGAGGATCCAAAACTCAGGACTAAAAAATTACACAACAGATTTTCTATTCTTTCTTCTCATTCTCGATATCACATGACTCCAATTCTGATCTCCTTCCTAATGAAATGCAGATTCTTCTGCAAACTCTGATACTTCAAACTAATTACTTTTTGTCTTTCAAAAACCACAAGAAATCTTCATTTCGGTGAAACTGGAGAACTCCAAGTGCTGTGAAATCTCAACATTCTCATAACCCACAATGAAATTTCAGTTGGTTTGATTTAGTGATGTAACAGAGATATAGACTAGACTAGATTAGACTAGGAAGGGACCTTGGAGGTCTTCTAGTCCAAACTCTTACTCGAGCAGGAGACCCTATAATCATTTCAGACAAATGATTGTTCAGTCTGTTTTTGAAAGCCTTCAGTGATAGAGCACCCACAACTTCTGTAGGCAACTTATTTCATTGGTTAATTGTTCTCACCACTAGGAAGTTTCTCCTTAATTCTAGGTTGCTTCCCTCCTTACAAGTGTCCCATCCATTGGCTTTTATAGGCTTAGGCTACTATAGGAATTCTGAGGTACCAGATAAATTAAAACAATGTGATCTTCCTTTTTGATATATCCTCATTTACATCAAGTGATTCAATTCTGAAGTTACCAGGAAAAACTCCCACACCAAAGGACACTTATGCTATGAGAATGCAGTATGAAACTAAGAAAGCTGGACAGCTAGGTGGACATCTCCAGATGGACTCTGTACTGCAAATCCGAAAGCCCTGTGTTTTATTCCATCTGGTTCATGTTAATAAATGTTTTATTTCTGGAAAAAAAATGGAATAAGCAATGGAAAGCCATAAGGATTATGAGTAGAAGACAACCTCAGCAAGACTCCTTACAGAATCCAAGAACGAGGCAAGACAATTGCAGGCTAAAGCCTCATGTGGAAGTATCGGTTACCTTTCTTAGCGGTCAATGCAGACTAATTAAACTAATGTTTAAGTTGAAAAATAAATTGGGTCTGACAATCAGAATCCATGCTGGAAATGTAGAGAAGGAGAGACGCCGAACTATTGAATTTAAGGATGTAAACATAGAGCTGTGATCATGAAGCATTCCATTATTTAAAGTTTTAAACCTATTGAGGTTAAATTGCTTTTATGTGAACTCCTCACACTTTAATGTACATTAATTTCTTCCCCTTCTCATTAATAGGTAATTGTTTCTTTCTTGCTCCCTGTGAAAGGTGTGCATTAGAATGCAAAACTCAGAGAATGGATTCTCAAACAGCAGTTTAGCCCACAGCTCTAAAATGAACAATGAAAAACAACAATTTCCTCTTATTGTCATTATTGCAGCAGCACATATTACAGTACATACAAAGGCTATATTAACTGTCCTAGGAGTGGAAAGTAATGGAATTAATTGGAATTCAATAAAGTGTGATCCTACCTAAAAAGCCAGAACTTAGCATTTTGGGGAATCGTAATGTGATTAGCTTGTTATTTTTACCAAAACAATAATGCAGACAACCTCATACAGAAATCTTATTACCACACAAATAGTTACTTAAAATATTTGATCATTTTCTTCTCTTACTGAGTCTTATTCTAATCACTCTGGAAAGAAAGAAAGAAAGAAAGAAAGAAAGAAAGAAAGAAAGAAAGAAAGAAAGAAAGAAAGAAAGAAAGAA
>JANHJO010008487.1:270275-280712 GCA_032468235.1 Pseudoxyrhopus heterurus | reverse complement strand
CATTTTGAATTCTCTTTAGTTAGACACACTTTTCATGTTTTGATTAAAAAAAAAGAGTAAACCTAAAGAATTTACTTTGAAGAAAAGCTTTGAAAACTTGCCAGGCTGTCTTTGTATTTTGAAAGTCTATATCACTAAAGCAAATAGTCACCGGGATAGGAAAAAGAAAACTATTAGCATTGTTTTCTTGAAAAGTAAAGAAGAAAACATGCAAAACTTCACAATGTGTAAAATACGTGTTATTAGAATTCATTTAAAATCATTGTCTCTACCCTAGTAAGCTCATGACGGCCTTTTCTTCTGAAGAGTTTGAAACATGTCTGTATCAGTTCTTTACGTATTGTTCCTTTAACCTTGCATCCTTTAATTTTCCACATTACAACAATTCAAGTTCAGGCTGGACTAGAAGACCTCCAAGGTCTCTTCCAGCCCTTATGATTCCATGAAGTGATTAGCTATTTTGAAAAAAGTCACAACAACTGGGTTAATTATCATGGGCTTTACAGATTGAACATTTGTAAACTGAGGTTTAGAGCTATACGCTTCTTCTCTTCTGAATTTCTCACCACAACCTGCTATTGAATTTCCTTCAGCCCAGAGGAAGCAAGAACCCACACATGTCCTTATTTGCTGACTCCATTTTGGAATCTCACTATAGTAGAATGACTCATAGCAGATAAAATTCCAGAAAGACAGAAATTATACTGTAGCTGGAATTGATATAATGGTCTTTTTCAGGATGCTTTAATAAACAGGAGTGATTTTTGGCAAGCCACTACAATAATCCCAGATATCTGATTGCATTACTAACTACTACCAACAAAGGGTGTCCCATGAGGAGGAACATTACTGTAGATACTTCATATTTAACTTGCTGTAATTATTTTATAACCTAACATCATGTTCTTTTCTAAAGAGCATGCATTAAAATGGGAAATGCACACAATGTGGGGCTTGGATTAAAGGCATTGGGAGATACTGGCCACTTCCATGCTTATATGCTACTTAAAAGACATGTAATTCTTGATTTAGATTTAAAAAAAACGAGCTGCTACAGCACAGAGTTGGAATATATTGTAATGACATCTAAAGCTTACCAAACATTTTGTTTTTTTAATATTTACACATACAGTACTTTGAAATTGTACAGGTAGCAGGTTCACCTAGTTGAGTTAGTATTCACCAAAGAACAAGATCAGGACATTTCTAGAAGTCAGGCAAGTTTCCCATTAATATTAATAGATCCCAGCCATTCATATTACATTTGTCTATCTTAAAGCCTGGGATATATTTTTTAAAAGGAGCCCCCTATCTACTATGCAGATAGATTTTGAAACTCTGGACAATTAAAGAGAAAAAAAAATCTTTATTATATATGATGTTGCCCATATATAATAAATGTCTCACAAATAGGAAACAGAATCTCAATTTTATTTAATTCTCCCCCATCCCCAATTTGTCCTATTTCTTAATGCAGTGCTACAGAAGCTGGATGTTCTTAAAGAAGTAACATCAGCTATTGGAAAATGAAGATAATACAATGATCTGGAGACATATTTATATACCATAAGATGCTTCCTCACATAAGGGCAATTCCAACTGTGGCTTTTTTTGGCGTCTCTTTTTGGAAATATATTTAATGCATTATTTAGAACCATGAGAAGAGGATTGTGGTAATATAGAAGCCATGTTTTCTTTTCAAGAAAACATCTTAGGTCATCAGTGTTTTTTTTCCATGAAGACTACATTCTAGGAAATTGTCGTTGCTTTTCGCAGGAAGGATGCCATACAATTCCTTCTGGAAGTGTACAGGGATTGTACCATGACTTTGTATGCCATCTGGGTCATGAAAAGATCATTTTTGCAGTTAACAAAACCGCAACTCATTTTGGAGCTACTCTCATCAGGCAGATTTAGATTCATATAGAAACTGGAGAATATGGGCTAACTATAATCCTCAAAAACACATGGGTTTTTTTTTTGGATGGCTTTGTGCAGAAGACTATATGGGCTAAGACTTTGGGATTATAATAACATTCTTATCAACCGGCTGCCTTAATCAGAACTGAACTAAGCTCTTCCCTCATTTCATAACCTTGCTCCTTCTTTGGTTTGACATCACTATAGTGATCTGATGATCTGTACCCAAACCTTTTAGTTATAGGACAATTCTGAACGCTGTTGTTAGTATTTCACAAAAAAAACTCAGCAAATCATGCATTTCAGGTGAATGGGTATTTTTCCCCCCTTGGCTTGGCACATTGATACGCCTTCACACTTGGCTGGGCCTGAGGTGCATTTGTGCAAAGCCAGATTGTTTTAGTTAACATAATAAGTGAACCTGCTGTTCTACCTGCATGTCTGGGAGAATTGCCAGGAGACTTCCCGACATTTCAATCAGAGGGATAGGGTTATAAAGCTGTCAGTTTCCTTGTAGGCTAATTTGCCTTTCCTTTGGACCTTCTGTAACATTCAGTTCATTGACAGAGAAAACAACCCTGGTTTGGGAGATAATATTTTAGCTAGGATCAGTGTGAAGACAATCCCACTGGTTTCTTTTGAACTTCCCTTTCTATTTGGATGAAGGCAATTGTGAAACTAAACATTGATTTAAATAGGGATTTGCAATTTTGTCATGATTATGCTTAGTACTGAAGCCATTCTTATATGGTATTAGTCCTCTATTCTGTGCAATCTTGATGTCAGAGAGAGTAGGATTTAATTAAGTCACCTACAAAAAATCTTATGGGTTGCATTCCATAACTGTACAATCAGAAGAGATCTCATAATGATTTTTCATCTTCTTCTGATCTATTACATTTTCATGATAGATTGTAAATATCCTTGTGCCCACCGGAGAGACATCCTCTTCGGGGAAGCAGCTTTTTCTAACAGGACACTAGATTTACAGACTGATCTGCAGAAGCATGTAAATGAAATAGCAGGTTTCTGTACAAAGACAGGCTGTTCAGGCCACCAAACTTGCTGCCCCTTGGCAGGCAATCAAATGGAGATCCTACAATACAGTTTGGTCCACACATCATGTTTAATCATAGTTTCTTGAAGAAAACACATCTGATGGGAATCACACAGCATATTGAATGATGGATTAGAAATTATGAGGACTGGATTCCTAGTAGCAATAGCACTCAGAAATAACACTTATGTATCACCCAATAGTGCTTTACAGCACTCTCTGAATGGTTTATCGTGAAAACATTATTTTCACATTGCCCCCAATAATCTGGGTCCTCATTTTACCAATCTGGGAATGATGGAAGGTTGAGTCAACCTTGACCCCCCATCAGGATTAAACTCCAGGCTGTGGGCATAGTTTGCCTCTAGTACTGCATTCCAACCACTGCACCACCATGGCTTCTTCATAATACCTACTGAATTACAAATTTAGCTTTGTTTGATGGGTGAACCTCGCCTCATATCACGTGTCCCCAACTTAGTGTCCCCCTAGATGTGAGGATCGCTGTTTGCAACTTCCCCCAGCTGAACAGATGCAGCATAGATTCCGCTAGAGTAAGTAAACCTTTTTTTCATGCATGAATCAAGAGATTGCATCAGATCAGCTATTTGGAAATGCGTTAATACAGGTAGTGATTACAAATTAAATTATCTATTTTCCTTGTGAAACGCACCCAGAGCGAGCCATTGCCTCGCACTCAGTTTCCACCTCCTCTAATAAATTCTGAGGAAAACATCTCCTATAGAAAATGTAATTGGATTGTAATTTTTTCTCACAGCTCCGCTCTTTTCATAAAGCTGTTACAAACATTAGGAAGCCTCCTTCATACTGAACTCCCATGCCTTTTGTTACTTTTTCATTTTTTCAGTTAAAAACAAAAACAAATCAGTGTCCTTTACTTTAATATTTTCTTCGTTCTGGTACATCATGTCTTTGCTGTGTGCTTTCTCTCATGAACTGGTCATTAATTTGAAAAAGGAAATAGTTCAGTGCATTGTTTAGCGATCTTTTAGATTTAACTGAACAAATGACACGAGTGATAGATATTGAGGGAGTGCAGTGTAGGAAAGTTGCCTACAGCTGGCCAATAGGAAGGTAAGCACAGCTATCAAACACACTTTATAAAAATGCTCCTCTGGATGGAATGATATTTGAAATGTTTGAAGTCTACGGGTTAAGATTGCAGGAACATGTTGATGGGTCTGAGAGGTGAGAGCACAGATCTGGAAGGTAAAGAAAGACAGGTTGTGTCAGAAGCGGAGAGGAAGCTAAGGATGTTTGGTTCGCCTGTCATAGAAGAAATGTCTTCACAAAAAAATCAGATGCTGCACAGAGACAGGTTCCATGGGCAAGTTCTTTGAGATCTGCTGAGTTAAGACAAGAAAGTGGGTTTGGTAGGGAAGAGAAGTAGAGTTTGTAATCCAAATGGAAATTATTCACCATAAATAGCTGCTCTCTTGTCTTGTAGTAAGACTTTGTGAAGGCTTCACCAATTTACCTGTCCAGGGCCTCAGCCTTAATTGATTTGTGGGAAGCTGCAGACCCCAAAATTGCAATAGTTACCAGAGCAGTTCAAAGCATGGATTATTTATTTATTTATTTATTAAATCGATTTATATGCCGCCCAACTCCCTAGGGACTCAGGGCAGCGTACAATATATTTAAAACAGAATAAAAACAGTATAAAAAGACAAGATTAAAAAGCACTTTCTCCTAACATCACTCCCAAGCTTGCCAGCACAGCCAGGTCTTCAGTGCCTCAATGATCAGTGCCTCAATGATTCAGTGCCTCAATGATTGTTTTGTTGTTGTTGTTTCTGCTGGGAAGTTTCCATAAGCTCACCATCTCCTAAGGTAAATAACAACAATAAGAACCAAACGACATTGTCCTCTAGCTTACATGCATAATATAGGTCTGATGGATTAATTTGGTTCAGGGCATGAATGAACAACACATCGATGGCCAAAGGCAACCAGGAAAGATCTCATAATGATTTTTTCTTCTTCTTCTGGTCTACTACTGGTCTTCTTCTTCTGGTCTACTACAGCTTCATGATAGATTGTGAAAATTCTTGTGCCCACTGGAGATTCACCCTCTTCAAGGAAGCAGCTCTTTCTAGAAGGACACTAGATTTACAGACAGATTTAAAGAAGCACATAACTGAAGTGGCAGGTATCCACGCAGGCTGTTCTTATGCCACCAAGCTTGCTGCCCATTTGGCAAGCAGTCATCTGGAGATCCTCCAATACAGTTTGGTTCATTTATCATGTTTAATCATGGTTCTGTGAAGGAAGCACATCGGATTGGAATTGCACACTATTTTATTTTTTCTGAGCGTGCAAGGGCTACATACAATGGGTGAGAGAATGATGCAAAATGGGCTAGTCCACATCATGATCAAGGACAGTGGTGTGCTGGAAATGTACAACAACAGGCTTTGCCAGTTCCATTGCCAGTGTTGCGCAAGTCCTCACCTAGCAACTACTCAGTTTGCTAGGTACATTGGCTTTGTTGGCTCTCAGTGGGGAATCAAAATTCCAAAGAAATTAACAGCTGGCTCCTGTGAGGTGGTAACAAAGTGCACAACTGAGATTATACCATAATAGTTATGCATTTTCTTGTCTAAATGATGGGGAAATAACTACTGATATTCATCAGTTGTGATTGGAATAACTTTAGGGGCCACCAGGTTACTCATCCCTGATGAACACCATACACCCTGACAAATTCACCATCAGTCAATTGCAAAAGGCAGCTTTACTCAGAACAGCTTACATCCTGAGACAATACCTCTACCAACATCAAACATCCACATTTGCCTATCCCAGGCCTTTGGGAAGGACTTGATAGGTGGTTAAAAATTGCCAAACTCTGTCTGAACATCTGGCTGACTGTATGATGAATCAATAATACTAGAGTACCAAGGAAATGCCTTTCCTCATTCTCTTTCTCCCTCATTCTGCAGTGGGCAAATGAAAAGTGTCTCCCATGTTCTAAAACATTCACAAGGCCCTGTGAATATACAAAGTAGGAAGGATGAATGTATGTGAAGGATCTTTTTTCTTCTTCTTCTCGTTTGACCTTCTTAACACTCTCCTAAACTTCCTGAAGGGAAGATAACAAGAGAAGTTCACGGCAAAGCCCTCATATTTCTATGGGAACACAGAGATGAGACATCTATCCTTTTATCCATTACTCATCCTTAATAAGGTAACGCCTGTCTGGAGTTGGAGTCATCTGACTGGGCCACATTTGACTTCCACAGGTTGAACTGAATGACTCGAATTGTACTTTAGAATTTCATCCCTGTTGTTGTTTGATAATGAAGACCAGGAAGTTTTATGTTTAATGCAGTCTTTGTTACCTTAAGTGAAATGGTCAATAATACGAAAAGCAATCTACAAAGGGTTAGCAGCCAAACAAAACAATTCCTTCACTCGTATATGAGACGAATAAAGTTATAAATTTAGTTTAGAACACCTGGTTTTGTAGCTATTTATTTGGATAGGTAACCTGATCTATCAATCTAAAAAACTTATGATGAGCTTAAAAAACATAGAAACCAAAAATACGCTCAAACAAAATGGCATAAAGCAGGATATAATGTTTCATTAATATATTAATTAATATCTGCATTGCTAACATTTTTATTCTCTTTTAATTTATGTTTCTACATAACAAAGACTTTGACTGGATCGGACTATATAGACTGCCTTCTTCAAATATCCAAATCAAAGTCCAAACTGAAAGGATATATATATATGTGTGTGTGTGTGTGTGTGTGTGTGTATTGCAGCAGGAGTGAAGGAGACCAGAACTGTTGGTGGTAGATTTTTTTAAAACAAAATCTTGTTTGTGTCATGTTTATGTTAAGTGGTCTGAAGTTTTAATTTTACATTAAAAGGGAATCCTGGTATAAAACAAACTGAGGAAAGAAGGGTGAGGGAGAGAGGCAAGGAAGGAGGAGGGAGGGAAAGGGAGGGAAGAAGTGGGAAGTGGGTGGGAAGGAAGGAAGGAAGGAACAGTGAGGGAGGAAGGAAGGGAGGAAGGAGCAGGAAGGAAGGAAGGAAGGAAGGAAGGAAGGAAGGAAGGAAGGAAGGAAGGAAGGAGAAAGATTTCTGACGCTCTCTGCCATCTTCCCATAAGTAAACTCAATGGGGAAACCATCGGGAAGTTAGAAGTCACTCCCATTCCTACTGCTCTTTTGCCCACCAGTGATCATTCTGTTTCTCTGTGAAGAAATATCTCTGAAATGATGATCCAGTGGGGCAAGGGTTGTCTAATATTTCATAATTCTTTGTATATATTTTATAGATAGAACCAGTGACAGACGGTGTAATTTGAACTTGGACTATTAAATAAACAATAGTAACCATTCAAATACTGGACTGTAAACTGATACAATGGGATTGCTCCAAGTTCTTCTTTCCCAAAGACATGGAGAGTCCTATAACCAGCTAAAGCAGATCTCACTATTTCATGGTACCCTAATGTCCAATCCAATCCTTTCTCTCTCTCTTTTTTTTTTTGCTGGTGGCAAGACTGCAGCTGAGTGACTTTGCACAGTCAGTCACCCATCCTCTTATTTATCAGAATCACTCAACAGCATTAAAAAGCTGAAGGCATTTGGCTGGCTGTTCATGAAAACTATTTTGGCTATGTTGCTTTTATTATGGCCAGCCTTTGTTATCCCGTTTGCTGTTAGTCTCATGGAGGATTGTTTACAAGGCCAGTTTTGAGTAGAATTTACTTTACAAGTGAAAGATGTCTGTTGCAAACAGACTCTGTAATTAAACCAGATTTGTTTCTTGCTCAGTTCCATTACAGATTGCATTAGCTGGTTCTGGAAGAAGCAATAATTGCAGTGTAAATATCACAAACCTTTCAAAAGTGACTCTAGCTTTTTTCAGCAACCATGACAAAAGGAAGTTTCAAGGTACTGCAAGGAATATATTCCCTAGCTCTGTTTTTGTTCATGACAATAAGGGATAGACTGCCATGCCAAGAGTTCTGTAAATATAAAACTAGAATTAGGCTGTTAACAATTTACAAAGAGTCAAAAACTACCTGAGCAGGATACTGGCTTTTAAAACAGAAGAACCCTGCTATATTGTTTGTCTATTTGCAATCTTCAAACAACATGGGCATTTAAAAAATGCACAGGTTTTCTCCATTGCATGTAATGGATATATTCTTAAGGATTAGAGTTATTCACATAGCTGGAGCTTACGTTACAGTTCTGGTTCTGGGGGAAATCTAGTAAATGTTTGGCATGCGGAAGCATCATTTAAATGAATGGGATTTACATTGTTCATAAGTGCTTAGGTCCCCTTGCTTTTAATGAGTCTTTTGTTTTCCTTCCTGTAACTTGTTTTGACTGATGGATAGAAAATTCTGACCATTATCAGAGGTCCCCAAACTGGGCAACTTTAAGACTTGTGGACTTCAACTCCCAGAATTCTGGAAGTTGAAGTCCACAAGTCTTAAAGTTGCCAAGTTTGGAGACCTCTGATTTAAATAATCATGAGCACATCTTTCGTCTGTCCGTGTTCTACGTAGATTGGGGAAAAAAACCAGGAATGGTGACCAGATCATCTGTTATACAGGTTAATCCTCAATTTACAACAGTTCACTTAGTGACCATTTGAAATTACAACGGCACTGAAAAAAAGTGACTTATAACTGCTTTTCACACTTACGACCAGATGTGCTATTCAGCCAGTTCTGACAGGTTCCGGAGAACCGGTAGCGATAATTTGGAGAACCGGCAAATACCATCTTTGATTGGCTGACCGTGGCAAATACCACCTCTGATTGGCCGACCACCCACCAAGCCATGCCCACAGAACCGGTAGTAAAAAAAATTGAACCCCACCACTGCTTATGACCATTGCAGCATCCCCGTGGTCACATGATCAGAATTCAAACACTTGGCAACTGACTCATATTTATGACAGTTGCAGTGTCCCGGGGTCATGTGTCTGACAAGCAAAGTGAATGGGGAAGTCAGATTCAATTTACAACCATTTTACTAATTTAACAACCCTGGTGATTCACTTAACAACGGTGGCAAGAATGGTCGTAAAATGGGGGCAAAAAGTCACTTAACAATTGTTTCATTTAGCAGCAGAAGTTTTGAGTTTAATAGCAATAGCAATAGCAATAGCACTGTATTTATATACCACCTATCAGGGCTTTCAACCCTCTCTAAGCGGATTACAATGTCAGCATATTGCCCCCAACAAACTGATCTCAAACCAATCTCAAACTGAGATTGTGACTCTATAATTTGAATGAAGAAGAATTTTATGTTTTATGCTCTCATTTACGTCTTGGGAAGGCAAAATTCTTCAGTCTTATTCCTGCCAACTGTTATATTGTAACACACACACACACACACACACACACACACACACACACACACAATCATACCAATATAAAAACATTGAAGTTTGGCAATAGTTTGGTTTGGTGTGACTTCTTACTCAGTATTGCAAATAGTGAACCAGAATGATATTCAGATCGTGAACAGGTGAGTCAAAAGATTAGTCAGAATAGCACTGGAAATGAATATGTTTTCTCCAGAGGTATATCACCAGCAATCCATTGTACTCAACAAGGAAGCCTAGAACCTGAGCAGGAAAAGATTTGCAGGTCTTACACACAATAGAAAGATAAGCAGTGTTTAGTGGGGTCCTCAAAAGAAGGAGACAATTAGGCCTACCTGTTTTAGTGTATACAATAAGGGTTGAGGGGAGTGGTGTCAGACTTAGGTTGGCAAACCTTTTTCCAAACTCAGATCTGATTTTTTTTAATATGTGCTGTTCTTGATTATATGACTGACTTTTGGGTTGATATAAGAGATCTCAGTCTGATTCTAGGTCTTGGATTTGTCTGCATGGAACTATGGAATCTAAAGTAAGTTTGTTTTGTAAGCTTGTGCATTTTTGCCTTATGGTGAGATTTTTAACTGCCTTACAGAACTGATCTACGTTTGACCTCCTGCATTTCTAATCATTAGCATAGAATAACTATATACTATTTTCTGGGAGTAGAAAGGCTATATTTATTTATTCATTACGTTTATATGCTGCTCATCTTCCCCATAAGGTGACTGTGGGGACCTTATACAGTAGTTCATAAAAGATAAATAGGAAAACAGTTAAAATTTTAAAACAATGCAAATTTTAAAAAATTTAAATCTATACAAAATTCTAGGAACCAAGAGATGGATGGTATAGGGATGAGATCTTTTTACCTCATGAATGCCTTCCTCCAGACCCCAAGGAAAGTTTTAATGCCTTCCTGGAAAACCATAAAGGCAGGTGCAGTTCTCACCTCCAGTGGTAAAGTTATTATTAGAAGAATTATTATTATTATTATTCTTTTATTCATTAAACATGAAACTCAGTCAACTGAACATTTAAAAATGTATCACAAATACCAGTGACTGGTGCTA